>JAASGT010001146.1:0-10887 GCA_023334315.1 Globisporangium alternatum | reverse complement strand
GGCGTCCCAGGGCTGACAGTAGTACCCTGATGGGCAGCACGTCGTGCCGGCGTTGGAGCCGCAACTGCCGTACGGTGCAGTCGCGCACGAGTCAGCGGCAGAGGCAACGGCGGCGAGTACCGCGGTAGCGATGGTAGCGAGTTGGGCAGTGAAGAGCATGGCGATCTTGCGGTGGCGGTGGAGAGTCTGGGAAGCTGACTTGGGGAGTTGGACGCGGATTGCGGAATGAGCAGCTCTGGTGGTCTCGTGCTAGCTAGTTGCATCAAGCGTGGTGTTGTGTGGCGCTCTCGTAACTGGAGTGGCGCCAGCCAATGTACTACAATGGTGCCTCCCAGACTGAACTGCACGTCTGATGCTGCATCTGTCTGGTCATTCACGTTCGAGTCTCTTGCTTAGTCTGGTGTCTGGCATAAAGTGGACTCGCTTGAATCCAGTGACCAGCAACGTCGCTCGAACGAAAGATACGGCAGTTTGCATGAATATTTGGCGGAGATGGGTGTAGCGAAGAGAACAAAGGCGCGCGCGCGTCTGGATCTTTCAGCTGCTTTTGGCCGCCAAGTTTCATTCCGCCGCTGGGACACCACGACTCCTTTGGATGTTTTGCGACTATAATCGAGGTTGTCAGTCTCTGGAGGCTCACACTTTTTGGTCAAGTTCACTCATTTACATCGGCTAAGTACGAATTTGGTGTTCGAACGTGTTTTGACTTGACATCTTTAAAGTCGTAAAGTACGATTTTGGTGCTCGATTTGTTTCCGAAAAAATCTTCAATCGGATCCACTACTACGAGAAGGTCCCATGGCAGCCAACCACGTCTCTCTCGTCCTCACGAATCTCCTCAAGCTCCAAATTCCAGCGCTGTGACTCTTGACAGGCGACGAAGAAATCCACAACACCATCGACGACGGCGTTCATAGCGCTCTCACATAGAGTGAGTCCAGCAAAGACACTCTTTCACCAGCTTCAACAAGCTAGCACGAGACCACCAGAGCTGCTCATTCCGCAATCCGCGTCCAACTCCCCAAGTCAGCTTCCCAGACTCTCCACCACCACCGCAAGATCACCATGCTCTTCACTGCCCAACTCGCTACCATCGCTACCGCGGTGCTCGCAAGGAAGAACTCGCACCGGTGCTGCTTGTACCACTCGATCATCGGATAGAGGTCCTTCATATGCACGTCGCGCGTGTTGAAATACCGGTCGCGCCGGTACAAAAGCTGCACACGCGACGACGAGCGCGCGAACTGTGCTTCCACGTTCCGCGATACGACTTGACCTGAATGCTAGCATCACCACCATCCAGAGTCACATGTTAGCTCGTGTGTATCCATGCACCACTGTATTATATGCAGGCTGTACACTCACAGAGCAGCATATAAACAGATGGCATGGCTCACTCTGTGAACAGCGCAATGTCGCCAGCGCACAGCATCGTGTCTTCCGGTGCGTGGTCCTTCAGCGACAGCGTCGGCAGGTCGTCGCCCCAGCAGGTCATCTTAAAGAAAGCCTTGCTCGCGTCCTCTAGGTGCAGCACGTGGTACGTGCTTAGGCGCTGCGTGCCGCCCATGACCGCTCTCCAACCGCGCGCGATCTGCTGAATGACAGCCGTGGGCTTCACGCCTTGCTAACACAGCACAGGGCGTCCTCCAGCCGCATGAGCTCCATAATATTGTCGTCCAAGGTATTGTGCCTTTCATCCATTCTGTCTTGCTCTAAAACAACGAATTACCAGTGCTGCACATCGTTTTACTGTTTCTATTCAATTCTAATTCAACGCCAGCCCATTGAATGAGCTCGTCCCACGTTGTTTTACCATCGTCAAATAAGCTAAACGTTGGTTAGGATGAGGAATTAGCTTATCTATCATTGGAATGGCGCTTTTGCTACCGCCATTCCCACGCCATCGGCTTCAAAACCACACTAAAGTCCAATTGAGACCATGCTTAACTTCACCTTTATTCAAGGTTAAATGAACGAATTAGTCTTACTTTGAGTATAAATCAATGAATAAGGACTTGATTTAGACAAAATAAGTGACGAGTACAATATATAATGAACAATTGCTCTGTGGATGTTGTAAAATAGAGTGGACCACTTTAAATGAAAGTACTATACAGCATATCTTCTTTTACAGTGTGAACCACTTTATTCTGGGACCGCCAGTTGAAGTTCTTTCTGCGCAAGAAGAAGGATTTTCGCGGAAGCCCGCATACAAACATCAAGAAGAAACAAAAGGGATCGCATCCAGAATCACACGACGTGCGCGCGCTTCATTGGCGCAAGACACGGCCTCTCCTGCCAGATCGCGATCTAATTCCCACAGCGCTTCTTCCATCACCTCCACTTCGCAAATAACCTACCAAGTCATGGCTCCTGCACACGCCCCGCTCGCATCTTCGGATGAACTCCAGCTCCCGGACGTGGCGCTCACCTACGCGACACCCGTGGCGTGTTCTTCGGTGACCATCGCGCCCGAGAGCGAGCTGCGCGAGCTGCTGTTGCCGAGCGGCTTCAAGGGTCATCTGCAAGTCGTGAAGAGCGATGCGAAGAACAACGGGTGTGAGCTGCGCGTGGAGCTCACGAACGCGTCTGCGTCTGAGAAGAAAGGAAATGACGACGTGTTTGAGGTTGTGAGTGCAGTGGACGCGAACATGGCGGCGCTCGGTAAGAACACGTACCTGCGCAGCGTGCTCGGCTGGAAGGAGCTCACGCTCGAGAAAATGGCGCTGCAAGTCGAGAACAAGCACTACGACGTGCTGTTGAACGGTACTGGCGGCGACAAGCTCGCGCTGTCGAGCGACATGATGCTTTACGGCAACAAGTGCTCGCCGCAACTGCTGGATGAAGCGCTCGTGCTGCGTCACATCATCCCCTCGGGTGTGGACGCGGGGTCACTGACGATCCGCAAGAGCAACGACGTCGCCATTGCCGAGGGCCACGAACTGGACTGCGCGGCCGTGCTGGGCGTCACTGCGCGCGCGCCGTTGCTGCTCCCTGGCCACACGGAGGATGCCATGAACTACCTGAAGGCGTTCGACGCGAACCTTGGCAACACGTTTGACGTGAGTGACAAGAAGCGCATGGTCGCAACTGTGCAGCTGTACGCGCGTGAGTCGCTTGATACTACTACGGAGCTACTCACGCAAGACACTGTCGTGATTGGTGGCAATGGCTACTCGTCGTACAATGCACCGAGCAAAGAGATGTCGTTTGGTATCTTTGCGGGCTTCTTTGGACTCGTGGCGATGCTCGCGGTCGTCGTGATGAAGAAGAAATCCCACGAGAAGCACTGCGAGGAGCGATACGCGAACGCGAGCAAGGCGGCGCAGTTCCGCCGCGTGTCGATCCGCATGGCGTCGCCGTCTGCTGTTGCTTCTCATTCTGCGCATCGCACGCGTGACGACTTTGGACACGAGGAAGAGGAGGAGAAAGAGTACGAGGAGTACGGCGAAGACGACGGGCTCTTGTGAGCGCAAGAGCAGCAGTGAGTGCGCAGTGGTATCTCTGTGGCGCTGTGGCGTTTATCTCTTTTGGTTCTTGATTCTTTTTGGCACTTTGTGCACGCTTTTTAGCTGTGATTCGCTCCAGCACGGCCCTCTTGAGTGCAGTGTCGACACGGCGCATTGCTACATGCTCTCTCACTCTGATGTCGTTAAGCACTCTATATACACTCTCATTGTTTGTTCTCTGTGTGTTGATTGTTGTCTGCTACGCTGTGACGTCGAGCTTGACGTCGTCGAGTGAGAGGGAGCTCTCGGATTCTTCCGGAGCTGGCACGGCTTTGCCTTCCAGCTGCTGTTGTGGTGGCGGTGATGATGAGCCAACCACGCAGCGCTCGGTCGTGACTCCTGTTTGCGTTACTTTCACCACGTGGATCTCTCCACCAGCAGCTGAGCTTGACGCAGTCCAGGGTGCCTTGCAGCAGAGCACTTGGCACTCGTGGACCTCGTCGGACGTGTGGTGCTGCTCGCCGTCGTCGTCATCAGCGGCGGTGCTCTGTGTGTCTTTGACCTTGGTGGAGATGCTGAACGCCTGGTCTGTTTGAGGGTGCGACGTCATCAGCAGACTCGCCTTGGAGATTGTGATGAGCTCCAGGTACTTTTTCCGAGTCTGAAGAGCAGCAAGTCACAGTGACGAAGTTAGAATTGGGACTTTGGTTGCTATCGACATTTTCTAATCATACGAACACGCAACGCACCTCCGCTGGTAGCAGCTCTTGTGACTGGTCTACTGCGTGCGATTGGCTGTTGTTCTCACCGACCTTCGAGCCACTGTCGTCGTCTTCGTTGTCACAGAGCGAGTCAAAGCAGAACACGGCCGTACCGCGCGCACAGAGCTTGCCGTTCTCAAGCTCTTTCTTGAGCCAGTCTGTTCACAAATTTAACAAGAAAACGCGAAGCTAGTCAGTACGGAGTACAGCAATCCACCGCTTCCGGTTCGTTCGTATGTGCACAAGCAAACCTTCTTGCTGCTTCATCTTGTGAGCGAAATGCTCTGGGTGGCGCAGAATTGAGGAGTTCATGACAATAAACTTCATGCCACCAAACCTATGTTTTGCACGTAGTCTGCGTTAGCCTCAACCAGAATCAGTCGCAGCTTTATATCAAGGCAACCACGTACCAAAAGCTGTAGTAGGCATCGCCAAAGTTCTTCTCGTACGTCTCGAACGACGACTCAGTTGACGCTTCATGACCAGAGCTGGACCCTCCTGGGATAAAGACCTAGTTGGCATCATACAAGCAGTGCCAGCATCATGGTACAATAGTCAGTCGATGGTTCGCAGATCGCTTGATACGAACACAGTGAGCTCACCAAGCGGATCTCTGGATGGATCTCGTTCACCAGTTCCTGGAAGGCGCAGGTTTGGGCTGCGAAACACTCCTGGCTGGGCTGCGCATGCACGAAATCGCCGCAGATCGCGACAAAAGCCGGCTTCTGTTTGTTGATTTCAACGATCGCGCGCCGAAATGCTTGCTTTTCAGTCTCCCAAGTGGATCCGCCTCGTGCGTCTTGCTCCTGTTCAGCAGCTTCTTGTCCAAGGCGAGGCCCTGCCAACTAATTACACAACGCCATACAGAGAAACTCAGTCAATGAGGATGCACAACATTAACAAACGCACACAGTGGCTATTAACATACCTGCAAGAACGAGAAACAGTCGGACCACTGGTTTTGCAGGTCGTGCGTCAAGCCCACGTAGCCGCGATTTGACGCGTAGCGACAGCGGCCGTGGCTCGCCGAGTCAAAGAAGCGCGGGTAAATGCCCGGAAGGTGCAGCAACTGCTTGCGCTTGAGCAAGTGCATGAGCAGGCTCCGGTCTTGCATCGACAGTGTCGAGATACGCTGCTGCGCGCGGTCGCCCGAAAAACTCAGTGAACGCTCGCTGTTGCGCTTCTTCTCAGCCAATTCCAGCTCTTTCACAAAACTCAGCAGTCCGATATTTTGGAACTTGAGACTTGGTAGTGACGCCTGCATGTGGTTCGCAAAATCGATGCCTCGAAAGAACGGGTGCGCTGTGCAATAACAAACAACATGGCTAAGAGTTAATATCCATGACAGTACAAAAAGAGTCACGAGCTATGAACGCACCTTTGACCTCGTTGATCCCAGCTTCACCGCTGCCAAGGCGGAGCTTCGGGTCCTTGTGGAGCAACTTTGTGATCAGGTCCTTCGCCTCTTCCGAGAGGTACTCGGGCAGCTGGAATGCGCCGTCCTGCACTTTCAAAAACGTCAAGTACGCACTCCCGCCAGCGAAAGGCGTCTCGCCCGTCAGCAGTTGATAGAGAATGCAGCCGACGGCCCACAAGTCGCTCGCGAACGTCACGTCCTTGTTGTCGATCGTCTCGGGGGACATGTACTCCGGTGTGCCGACAAAGTTCGGACCGTTCAGTGCCGTGTCGGCCAGGTTTTTGGCCGTGCCAAAATCGATGAGCTTCAGGTGGTTCGTGTCTTTACATACGACCATGTTCTCAGGCTTGAGGTCACGGTGCAGGATCTGATTCGCGTGGATGAACTCGACAGCATTGAGGACGTCGGCGAGATAGAAGCGCGCTATGTTCTCGTGGAGCCCGATCTGCCGGCCCTCGTGCATGAGGTGGTCGAGCAGCTCGCCGCCGTCGAGGAACTCGAGCAAAAAGTAGAGGTTGTCGTTGTCCTGGAACGTGTGGTAGAGCCGGATGACGTTCGCGTGGCGCAGGCGGTTGAGCACATCCTTCTCCATGCTGATCTCGTTGAAGATGTTCGCGTGGCGGATGCGCAGGCGCTTCACGCGCTGCTTCTCGACGATCTTGAGCGCGAAGACCTCGCCCGTGGGCTTATACGTCGCGCGCACGATGCGCGAGAAGTTGCCTTCGCCCACTTGCGCCTCGATGCGGAAGTCCGCAATCGCGGGCTTCTCCGTCGCGTCCTTCACTGTTGGCATGAGCACGTAACGACATGCATTAGAGAGCGAGCGAAGCCATAGACACACGCACGCATGATGGCGTCACGCAGACAGCACGTACAGCTGGTCATGGTGCCTTTGGTATGAGAGAGAGAGAGCTGTTGGTGGTGATGAATGGAGCTACTCGTCGTGTGGTGGTGGGAGTTTCTTTGACAATATAATGCGTGTGCAATATGATCGTTCCTATCAAGAGACGTATGCGTTCTATAAAAAATATCGAAAGTTTGTGAGAATTACAAAATGTAGAAAACCCATAAAATAGTGTGGCATCCATCATTTTCATGGTGTGGTCCACCTAATGTGTGTCCCTCCCTTGTACCAAAAGTTGAAATTAGGTGCGGTTTACAATTCGTGCTCAAAATAAACAATCGCTCACCTTTACTCTCGGTTAAAAATAGACTTCATGTTGATGTTTTCATACAAATGGACTTCTTGACTCGGAACAGCTATTTGAAGTCGGGCTTTGAGAGTCTACATTTAGAGCTCTACATATCGAGATCCGCACTCGGACGTTTTGTTTTTTTGCGTTCTCCTGTTTTTTGGGAGACGGCTGCCCGAAAAGCGAAAAGCGAAAAGCTCACTACGACAGACAGACTCACCCTCTCAGGCGCCGGCACTCACGCAGGATAGGACGCCGCCGCACGCAGCGACAGAGCAGGACGCACGCAAAGAGACGGAGAAGGAGGAGAAAGAGCACCGAGTTACCAGTTGCTCGTCGTCTTTCCGTTCCACTACAGCAAGCAAGCGCTCTTCGTCGTCAAGGTACAAACGAAAGCTCTCCCTCTTCTTTCACGCGTGTCGCTTTGTGCTTCTGGCTCTGTATGTGTGTGAGAGAGAGCGAATGCTCGTCTGTTGATGCGTATTTGTGTGCGCAATGGCGATGGGTAGTGGTAGTGACGATGCTATCGTGCGGATTGATACCTTGGGGTTTTTTGATACCGTGAGGGGGTGAGTTGAAGTGAAAGGCTTGTGTAGATTTCTTTGAGGGGAGAATGAGTCATGCTTGTGTGTGCAGCGCATGGATGAATGGAAATGCTACATGGCTAATTACTAACGATCGGTACCTGTATGTGTCGTAGAAAAAAGAGTGATCATTCACCATGGCGCGTCATGAAAATCCGTTCGACATGCAGATCAAGCTGCTCATGATCGGCGACAGCGGTGCGTACAAGCTTTCAGATTCCATCCACGCATGCTTGACGGAACACAGGAGCCACCACTAACGCGTCATTTGTGTGCTGCCGTAGGTGTCGGCAAGACGTGTCTGCTGCTCCGTTACGCGAACGATTCGTTCTCGCCCACGTTTATCACGACGATCGGCATCGACTTCAAGATCAAGAACATAGAGCTCGACAACAAGAAAGTCAAACTGCAGGTACTGTGTGCATTATGGCCCCGGATGAAGACCACGCTTAAACCCTCGATCAATCTCTAATGCTTTGTGTGTGTTGTTACATGTGCAGATCTGGGACACTGCCGGCCAGGAGCGTTTCCGGACGATCACGACGTCGTACTTCCGCGGCGCGCAGGGTATTTTATTGGTGTACGACGTGACGGACCGCGCGTCGTTCCAGAGCATCCGGAATTGGGTGGGCCAGATCCAGCAGCATGCCGATGTGCACGTGAACAAGATCCTGATCGGCAACAAGTGTGATATGACGGACGACAAGGTCGTGTCGACAGAGGAGGGCCAGGCATTAGCGGACGAGTACGGCGTCAAGTTCTTCGAGACGAGCGCAAAGAACAACATCAATGTCGAGAGCGGCTTCATCGAGATCGCGCGCGAGGTCAAGAACCGGCTCATGGAGGAAGGCGGGCCGCACAAGAAGGACAATGTGAACCTCAGCGCCAAGCCGGCGCCGGCGAAGAAGAGCTGCTGCTAAGACTCAGTCCCAACAAGTCTCTCCCGAGTTCTCTCAAGCGAGCGCTGATGGGGACCAGACAAACGAGCGGTGGCAGGTGGTGGCGCCATTGCGGAACACAAAACTCACACAAAATGCACAGAAACAAGATACACGACACCAACCAACCCAATCTGCATGGCACACTTCTCTCATTACAAAACGTAGGTTCTCCTTCATATCCTTTTTTATAAAGACACTCCTCTGCTTTTTTATAATGCGAGTGGCTGCTACATTGCATGATGCAAATTCTCATGAGCTTCTCAGTTTCGATGATTACATTTGAGTAGTGAATGGATCAGATACGTTCGTCAATGCGCACATTGTGGCGCACTCTTAGATGTCCAGCCTCAGTCCTTCTCGCGCTCCCACACGCGCAGCGAGTTGTCGGTCGAGGCCGTGAGCGCGACGCTGCCGTCGTAGCTGAACGCGCAGCTGAACACCTCGTCGTCGTGGCCGCGCAAAACCTGGAGACACTCGCCCGAGAACGCGTTCCAGAGCCGCGCTGTGCCGTCCGCACTGGCCGTCAGCAGCTGCGAGCCCTGCATGTTAAACACCACCTTCCCGATGCTCTTGCTGTGGCCACGCAGCACGGTGCGTCGCGTGCCTGTGAGCGTATCGTAGATGAACGCTCGTCCATCACTGCCACAGGTGGCGACCAGCGCGCCGGTCGAGTTGAATGTGACGTCGTTCACGTCGCCCTGTTGGTGGTCCTGCAGGTCGAAGAGGCATTTCCCATTGCGCACGTCCCAGATCTTGCACGTGCGATCTGCAGAGGACGAGACGAGCAAATTCGACTGGTAATCGAACATGACATTCGAAATGTCGCCGTCGTGCGCCTCGAGCGACCGGAAGCACGCGCCGTAGCGAACGTCCCAGAGCCGCACGGTCGAATCGCAGGCGCCCGTGGCAGCGAGAGTCTGCGTCGAGTCGAATGCTATGCAGGATACCTCGGCCGTGTGGCCCACGAGCGCGAACTTCTCGGTCTCGGTCTCGACGTCCCAGATAATGGACGTGCAGTCCATGGAGCAGCTGCCAAAGTACTCGCCTGTTGCGCCGAAGACCACTCCGACGACCTCGCCTTCATGACCTACATTATTAGTACACATGCAACAAGCTCATTAGCCACTTATTGTGAGATAGCAAGTCTTGAACACAAGCAAACGAGTCTGCAATACCTTTATAGATCCCTCTTGAGTCTTTGCTCTCGACGTCCCAGATGCGGCACGTCTTGTCGAACGAGCCCGAGAGCAGCAGCTTTGCGTGTGGCTTGTTGAACGCGACACAGAACACGACCCCTTCGTGGCCTGCGAGCGAGATCTTGTCGTCGGTAGTAACTTTCCTCTCGAACGGTTTGAAGAGCTTGATCGTCTTGTCGTAGCTGCAGGTTGCGACCACGCGCGCGTGCTTGTTGCACGCAAAGTTCGTCAGAGGCAGCGCATGCGGACGGTGCACCGAGTGGAGCTGGAACGGGTCGCGCTCGGTCGCGTACAGCAGCTGCTTCTCCACGAGGCGGTGCAGCAGCTCCTTGAGCTTCGGCGCGACGGCTTTCGTGAGCAGCTTCTCTCGGTCGAGCAGCTGACTCACGACGTGCTGGATGTTGGACTCGGCGCTCACGTGGAGCAGGTCGATAGTCTTCCGTTGTAGCTGGCCGCTCGAGAGCGCGTACTCGAGCCGAAGCCCCGGCGGGAAGTACCGCAAGTAGATCCGCCGCAGCTGCATTGGTGCGTGTGTGTATCTGACTGTGTCTGAACCTGTCGCTGTGAAGGGTGAGAGGTGCTCGGTGTTGGTGACGCGCGAGTAGCTCGCAGCTTTGGATTGGATGGCTACATTTTGTGAAACGATTGCCGTAAGATGTACCGAAGTATTTTTAATAATAGCCTCTTAGAAGAGTTGAAGTGAGCAGATAGCGTCCCACATTCATATGTGGAGCATCCCAGATATCTTTCTGCGTTGTGCAAAAGATCGAACATTATTGTACTTTGCAGATATTTTGGCATAAACGACAACTAAAAACGAGTTTTAAAGTCTTTTTTATTTACGCTGCTCGTATATAAGAGTTTTGCAAATCTGCAAAACTCGTTTTTAAATAAGAAAAGCCTGAATTACAAAATGAAATTCCGGCAAGTCTGTTTTACATTGAAAACACTCGGAAATGCATTCTCAAAACGCATTTCCGAGTTTTTCTGCGATAAAACAGAGATTTGTGCGGGCGATAAAACAGAGTTTTGGATGGAGACTGGTGGTGCGGAAAGTAGAGAAAGCAAAGTGCGAAATGCGGGGATTGAAAACTGCACGAGAAGCAGAAAGACAGCACGGAAGCAAGCGACGTCGTCGCTCACGCGGAGCAGTTGAAGACGCTGGGAGGTGAGGGTAGAGGGTGGCGTACTCGTCTGACTTTCGCTGGAGGGCAGTCTCCCTTATACATGTTTACGGTATCGATGTAAGCTACATTAGCGATATATTTGGACCAAAGCCTCGTACTATTCAGCGATTGTATAGCTTATTTTTGCGGAAAGGCATTGTCTATGAGCGATCTCCACCT
>JAASGT010001145.1:0-10888 GCA_023334315.1 Globisporangium alternatum | reverse complement strand
GGAGGCGACGCCAACGACAGCGCTCGAAGGACCCATCATGACGTTGTAGCACTCGAGCATCAGCTCTCACCTGGTTTCGCAATCATATCGCAAGACGGAGCTGATCATCTTGAGCTTCTCCAATCCCTCTGCCTCCAGATCAATCTCGCTCGAGACCATGGGACTTGCGGACGAGGCTTGCTCTGACTGCAGGCTGCGCTCGCAGTCGCTTCCTTGCTGATTGGAGAGATTGATGGCGAGGGCCGGGTGTGGACCTTCGAGGACTCGCTTCGTGATGTCGCCAAGCGCAGCAACCAACTCGGCCTCACCGCTGAGCTTCTTGATTGAAGAAACACAACGCCAGTGCCAAGCGACGTGTGAGTCAGTCGCTACAGCAAGACACCGACATCCTCGGTTGTCATCCCGTGTATCATTTTCGCTCCCTTCTCGTTCTCGCATCCATGTATCTGTTCACTCTCGGTGCGCTGGGTCTATCACAGTGTTGTGCGCTTTATTAACTGCTGCCTTCCGCGCAGTCGCCGCCGCTGCTGGTGCTGACAAGCCAGACGAACGCCTCGAGCGCTCTTGCTGCTGCTGCCGCTCGAGTAGTTATGTACGCTACCGTAGCTGTCGACATAGCTGTCGCTACTGAGCAGTGGCGTCGGGCTGCTGGTGTCGAAGAGCCTGCGTGAGCGTTCGGGGGAGCGCATCGTCGCCATGCTTGGAGCTCCCTTTGATCAGATAATGATGAATGTGTTGCTTTTTGGCACGCATTATCCTTCTTATTGACTATCATACAAATAACCTCTTTAAGTCCAACATCTTGCTTTCCAACAAGCCATTTCTATAGAGACATTAAAAAGGCTGAAGACTATCTCAAGCTCTTTTGACGACAAACCATCGAGTGAATCAAGATTAGTCTTTTGTCAAAAAGGTTTACTTGAAATCAAAGGTCATTCTCTGCGTCGCTGCGTCTCTTTGCTGGGCAAAACGCAGTACCAGATTTAGAAGAGAAAGCAGACGAGAAGCAAGCAAGTGACGGTGCGCGCCTGCCTCCCTCCCGTCTCTGTCTGTATACGCGTTCAGCTATAGCACATCGGCGCACGAGAGGTGGCTGCAGTCCTAGAGTGCGTACCTACAGCCTGAACGACACGCTCACAGGCACAGCCAGCAAGCGTTTGAGAGCGAGAGCCACAACGAACGAGAGCGCGCTTGTGTTGCAGTTGCTGTCTTTTGGATCGAAGAAGGAAAGCCGCGATGCTGGGCAAGCTCACGCATTGGCTCTCGATGAAGCTCGAGATCGAAGATAAGGAGGACGACTCGCTGCGGCTGCGCTTCGATGCGCTGGTGCGTCTTTCTTGTCGTGGATGCGATTGTTGTTGTTTAGTGACGGTCGGTCTGCTGACTTGGTGGATGTAAATTTGTATTTATGGTGTGCTGTGTGATGTAGACCCGCATGAAGAAAGTGACGCTGGACGTGGTGCAGACAGCGCACGAGCGGCTTCTCACTGATACCAGAGCACGAAAAGATGGAGAACTAGTTCAAGCAGCAGCTGGTGCCGAAGAGGTGAGCGGCGGTGATGCACCACCGGACTCGGACGCTGCGACCGTGACGACATCACCAGGAGACGCAACAGACGCACACGAGGCGACAGACAGCGAGAAGCGCGTCATCTTGACCCAGGAAGACCAGTGCGTCCACGAATACTGTGAGTTACCATGCTCGCATGCACTCTTTCAGATCGAATCGCTTGTTTTGCTCACTAGTTTGGTGTGAAATGCTCTGCTTGTTGTTTTCTCTAGGCGCGGCATTGGAGAGCTGTCTAAAGCTGGGGCTCAAGCCTCAGAGTGGCCAGGACATTTCGCTGTGGAACGTCCTGTACTCGAGCTCGCTCGTGGTCGACGAGCCAGACTTCGTGCAGTCGATCCAGAACGCGGCGTTGCTGTCAAACGTGAGTGTGTGTGTCTTGCTGCCGCTAACGCAATGAGTCGTCTATATGTCTCTCCGATGCGATTGTAATGGAACTGTGTGCACTTGGTAGACTGACGAAGGCAAAGAGCGCTGCTGGCTCAAGATTGCGCTGAACAACCACTCACTCGAATCGACGCTTCTGGTACGTTTTCGCTTTATGGGTTGTGAGATGTGAGATCTTGTAACTAGCCCACGTTTCTAATTGATGTTCCTGTTGTTTGGCAGCTCATTTTCTCGGTGCAATGCGACCAAGTGATCCGATCGAGCTACGAGGAGTGGGCGCTGATGCGGTGCTGTGAAGGCATGGGGCTCTTTCTGCAGATGGTGATGGATGTGCGCAACGTGCACTTTGCGATTCGCGTGAACGACGACCCTTTCATTACCGTCGAGCCGAAAGAAGTTGCCACTGTTCCCATAACTGAAGCTCCAGGGGGAAATGCAGACGATGCAATGACCACTGGGGCAGCAGCAGATGCTTTGAATGGATCAGGAGTCGCTGTAGCATCTGAAACAGTCGCAGTGTCTGCTGATAAGCTCTCAGGCGCTGTCGTCGCGGACTCGGGTATCGCAGATGAAGAGTTTGTCGAAGTCTCGTCGATGTTTTTTCCGCACCGCCACAAAGGCATCAAGCCGTGGCAGCACGTGTTTGGTGTCGGCATCTCGTACCTCGCGAAGAATCCGTACCACTCGCGTTTCGCGCTGATCGATCCAGTGCTCGCGATCCCGAACCTTGTGCAGGACTGCATCGATTTCCTCATGGAGAACCCAGACGCACCTCGACTCTTCCGCACAACAGTGTTGAACGTGCACATCAACCAGTTGCGTGAAATTGTCGAGACCGATGGAGCGCTGCCTCCTGACCTCGATGCTCCTGGCGCTGGGGCTCTGCTGATGGACTTTTTCAAAAACCTGCCCGAGCCGCTGCTGACCTCAGAGAAGTACGAAGCGTTCATCGCGTCTGGACGTCTGAAGGACGAAGACGCGAGTATCCGAAACATCACGTGCTTGGTGCAGGATCTGCCAGTCTGCTGCAAGTTTGTACTCGAGAAACTGATCTCGATGATGCACTTTCTGGTCGAGCACGCCGAGCAGAACGGACTCGACATCGCGACTGCATCCACGACTCTGGCTCCGGTGATAGCGTTCAAGAAAGAACCGTCGAAGGGGCCGTCGGGGCAGCGGCGAAGCACTCATTCACAGTACCAGGATGTGCGGTACGCGGCCGTCGGTGCGCAGGTCGTCGAGCGCATGATCAAGCATTACGATGTGATTTTCCAGGATGTCCGCGTGCAGGTTTCCGATGCGCTAACACGGCTCGAGGCAAAGAAAGACGCGCTCTTGTCGATTTACCAGCTGTTCAAGATGAAGCCTCAGGTCAACTTCATGTCGGACAAGCAATACCTGGAAGAGATCACGAAGGCGTTTACGGACAACGTGAGACAGATCGATTTGTTGCGCTCACAGCAGTCAGCGAACAACTCGGACCGCATTTTCACATCGTCGATCGCACATCCGAAAGTCACATCGCCGATTCGCCACCGAGTCTCGATGCCTCAGATTTTAGCGCCGGATGCAGTGTTGCCCAGTGCAGAGTCTACTGGAGCAGGTTCTACATCATTAGTACCCGGATCAGTTGAGTCCAGGACTGCTAGCGGCACAACCACACACTCCATCGCAAACTACAGAACTGCGAGCGGCACGAACACTCACATCGGCATTGGCGCCCGTCGGCAGACTGTCACGACCTCGAATCCGTTCCAGCAGATGCAGCACATTTCGATCAACGGCTTGACAGGATCGCTGAATGGAACATTTGACCGCGCAGTTGTGGAAGCGTGGGAGACGCACGGATTCAATCGTCCGACGATTCTGGGCAACTTCGAGAAAGGAGGTGTCCTGCTGCTGCGATCGATCGCGCACATGCTCAAGAACGACTCGGATGTGCTGCAGATGCTGTACACGCACGCCCTCCCATCGAACACGCCGACGTACGATGCGGGGCTAGTCTCCGCTGCGATCTGCAAGTCTCTGATCAACCTGCTGAAGCTCGTGTAAGTGGTGTGCGCGTTTGTTTGTTGTGAGTTGATCGTGTCGCGTACTCACTCTCGTCCACCGCGTTTTGTGTTATTTGACTGAGTGTAGTCCGTCTCCTGAGCACCCGAGCATCAACATTGTCGCGCTGTCTGTCGAACCGTTCTGGGAGCTTTTCGACGAAGAAGCGTACTTCTACAAGCTCTTCAACCTCATGTTTCGGATGTTTGATCAGATCTGGAGCTCTCTGAACCCCGAGGAAGCGTCTTTCACGCGCGTGTTTTGCGACACTGAAGCGAAACTCGACGAGATCCTGAAGAAGTCGCCAAGCTCGGTCGAAGACGTGCGGAACGAGTGGGAAGAGCTCTGGAAACTGTTGACGGACCCGCCGTGCGGCGACGAAGAGGAAGGTGGGTCGACTGAAGACGAAGCATCGAGTACACTACCTCTGGCTAATGCCCCACCGTCCCCGCCGCGAATAACCAAGAAGCCTTCGTTCACGTTCCGATCGGAGGACTACAAGACCAAGCTGATGAACCCTTCGAGCATTTTGACGCTTGACCAGGTCGCGTACTTGGACAACGCCGTGCCAATCACGTGCCAACTATGTCGGTGGTGTCTTTTGTACAGTACTGAGACGAACGGGTCGTCGCTGCACACGCTACTGATGCTCTCAAGAGGGCAGAGCCCGACTCTGCTCGTGATCAAGGACGACCAGGGTAACGTGTTTGGCGGCTTTGCCTCGGACGAGTGGCATCGCGCGACACAGTACTACGGCAACGGCGAGACGTTCCTGTTTTCATTCCACCACAAAGGCGCTGCTGGTGGGAGTACAACGACAACAAGTAGTAGCAGCTCGGGGTTCGTGAAATACCCGTGGAGCCGACGCAACAACTACTTTATGCTGTGCTCAGAGGAGTCGCTCGTGATGGGCGGCGGCGGCAGCTTTGGGCTATTCCTGGTACGTTTTGTCCTCTATGCTTTGACGATGCTCGTTGTTGTTGCGGCTAACCAGCTCTTGTATATGCTGTCTGTGTGTCTGTTGCAGGACAACGACCTGTCATCGGGGTCCACTGGCACCTGCGAGACATTCGCCTCGCGGCCGCTCACGAGCTCGCCAGAGTTTTCGTGCGTGCATGTCGAGGTCTGGGGCTTCACGACGGGCGACAAGCCGCTCGCGCAGCGTGACCCGCGGAAGAAGAGCGTGCTCGACTAGCCAATCAACACAATGAAGAGCGCGCCTCCGTTGCGAGCGGTGGTGCCGAAATTTATTTTATTCAACAGCTTCTTTGCGCCTGCATGTGAGTTGCTAAGCCTGCCGATAAGAGCTCTATTTTCGTCATTTTCGAGTGGGCACATGCCTCAGCACTGCTCTGCTGGAAGATGAAGAAGCGAACGAGCGAGCAAGAGTCTTTTGATGTGCAACTGCGACTGACTTTGAAGCCAATGATGCAGTGGTGACTCCAGACAACTGTATGGGGAAATGAGACTGGGAACTTCTTGGGAAGGATGACGATAACACAAAGGAGAGCTGAACGAGCTGGGCACGGAGATTCGATGCTCTCTCACTGCTTTGGAAGCGCGTCGTGGAGCTCAGGGATCAAGTGGCTATCGAGCTCGGCTTTGAACTGCACGAATTGGCTCAGGACCGTTGTTTGCTGCGCATAACAAAGAGAAGACACACGCGTTTATAGAGCATACACACAAGAAAAACAACGAGATAGGGTAAGTAACTCTAGATGAAAGTGAATGAAATCCTAATGAAACAGTTCGATAGCGAGTGAAGATCGTACCTGCTCGACAGAGAGCGCCGCGTTCGGCTGCAGCTGCGGCCGCAGATTCACGAGCTCGTCGTGAAAAAGCTGGTCAAAGCGCTGCAAGAGTCGCTGCAGGAAGGCCTTGAACGCGGCGGCGAGTGGCTCCGAGACCGTGCGGTCGTGGAAGAGCACAGCCTGCACCGCCTCGGTCTGCGTCGAGATCATCGTGATCGCGCCAGCAGTCGACTGTGCATTGCATATTGAGGACAAAGAGGGTCACACCACGTCACTTGGCGCCGGTCTACGATAACATAAACGAATAGTAATGCTGTGACTCACCATGAATTGCATGGGGCCACTGCTCGGCCGTCGGTCATCCACGAACTTTGGATCGTTCTTGCTGCTCGTCGGGTTGAAGTGCACCTGCATCACCTCTTGTGGAGATTTACGTGGACATGTAAATTGTTAAAACACCCACACCCAACATATACATAATCGCTGCGTATGCGCGATTGCCCTGCTTGCAAGCAACTACGCACCACCGCCGTCGATCTCGCGCGCAAACTGCGTGAACGACTGCACGAGCGCGTTGACGCCCTCCGGGTGCGCGTGCGGATGCCACTTCCACTGTTCCGTGAAGAGGCAGACACCCGACTGGCGGTCCAGCAGCCTGAGCATGCGCAGCTCCGGCACAGCGTGGGATACCGCTGGCGCGGTCACCAGCAAAGGCGGCGGCATGACCGGCAGCGTGTTGACGTTCGTCGCATTCGCCATCGTCGTTGCCAAACTGGCGTCTTCCTTTTTTGATTCGAAAACCTTTTCATGCAGCACATTGATAGGCGTACCCTGCACGCAGAATGTATACGACTACATATTATATACGCATCTCTTATACGTTCATTATTTGCATTGAAATCACTTGATTCTTTCTACAACCTGCTATAATTTGGACCAACTGGTTTCAGTTTTTGACTGAAAGTATTTACATTTTTGACAATACGTAGACCAGAAACACAAGTTCAATACTAAAACTAGTAATACAACTTTGGACTTTTTGTGAGCACTTCTTGCAGCGTTTGTTCTGTTGAGCATTTTCACAACAGAGCAGAGCAGCATGAGTGGAATGAAGGCGACGTACCGCTTCCGCGGCGAGCAGGTGCACACGTTCGAGAGCTTCCCGAGCGCGGCCGAATCCTCGAACGAGTACGAGACGCAAGCGAGCGCAGAAGAACGCCAGAACCACTCGTACTCGGGCAAGATGGACGGCGGCGTGCCGATGCCGGCGCTCAAGTCCTCCGGTCCGTACGCCGCACTCGTCACGGCACTCAAGGTACGAGACGAGCACAGGTCACTAGCATTCGATACCACATGAATGCATAGCTTGGCTGACTGACTGCGATCTTTGCGTTGGTGTTGTTTGTGCCTTTGATCGTATGCAGCGAGCGAAAGAAGACAGCGAGCAGTTCCTCAAGGACAAGGTGGAGGGGCCGGTGCCAGCCAAAGTGTATGAGCAATAACGAAACACGCAGCGGTTGAGTAACATTAGGACAGTTCATGGCTTTATTCTTCTGTGTTAGGACATATCTTCTCTCTCTTTAGGCAAAAACGCTCTTGTGACAGGACAGGAAGGCTGTGGACGACGCTGAGGCTTCTTCATGTGCGTGTGGCTCTCTGGTTATCAATCGCCGTCGCTATCCGCGATCGCAGGCAGCGGCATGCTCTCGAGCAGGCGATAGGAGCGGTCGGTGGGCTTGGAGCGCTTCTTGTACTTCTTCTTCACGAGCTCCTTCTGCTGTGCGTTCGAGTGGAAGATGCGCTTGAGACTCGGCACGAGCGGCGCCGCGTGCGTGCGCAGCTGGCGGCGCGCCATACCCTCGTCGCTTGTGGTGGCGTTGGCGTCTGTCGGCTGTCCTCTGGAGGTGTGTTGGCGCGGCTTCGTACACTCGGAGCAGAACCAGTTGACGTTCGCCGGTGGGACCATCACCAGATTCGTGCAGCTACGAGAGCAAGAGAGGGGCACACATGAAGGCGTTAGTATGACCGTTGAGCACGACATCAGCTCAGGGCATTCAGAAAATCGTACCACAAGTGGAAAGCAGCGGGACACCCGTCACAGCAGATGAGTTCGCCGCTGAGCCCGCAGCGATGGCACGCGTCTTCATTGAGATCGTTCTGGTGTCGGTTAACAAACAGAAAATGCGTTTACAAGTCAGCTCACATTCAGTCGACTATTCGCCAGTCCACGAGAGTACAGCGTACCAGGTCCTTGATGTGGAAGCGCTGGCCGTTCTTCGTCTGCTCGATGAAGCGGAAGATCCGCTCGGCGTCTAGGGAGCGCGACGATGGGATCCGCTCGTTCCACTTGGACGTGCCATTCGCGAATGAGATCAGATCTGTCAGACCAAGAGAGGAAGAGAGGTTGATGAGCACAAGATGAGCACAAAACAAACGAACATGACGGTGAACACTCTTTTCCTTACCTCTAAAGAGGCGAGTCCGCGCTTCTAGCAAGCTCATGCGTTTCTTCTTGAACGTCTCGAGTTGGCTCGCAGACGCCGCGATCTTCGCTTTCGTGGTCGCAGACTTCTTGCTGCGCACGATTCCCGCGAGGTCCTTGGTCCAGTCGGCCTTTCCGCCGCAGATGTAGCTGTGCAGCTTGCGCATCTCTGGAAGGTGTTTTCCCTCTTTCACGCGCAAGTACCAATCGCTCTTCTGCAGTTGCCGGGGTTGCGCTGCTGCTGTCTGCGGGGCGTCAATGTCCTCTTCCGTAGTCGAGGACCATTCGGACACTGGGCTGCTCCAAGACGATGAGTTCGTGGGCGACAGTCTAGAAGCAGAGCTGACCTCTGCACTCCCGTCCTCTCTCTTGATCTTCTTGGCCGCCTTGGCGTGGCTGAAGAAGAGCCGTCGCTTGTTGAAGCCGTAGAGATTGAGCCACTCTGTTTCGAGCTAAGCACAGTCAACACAAAAGCTTACGGTTAACAATACATTTGAACAGGCGATTCATTTCCCCACGTCAAATGCGTACCTGGGCGGATTTCAGCAGCGCGAGTGACGTCACGCGGATCGGTCGCTCGATCTCCGGCGGCACGATCTCCTGTGCCTCGAGTTGCTGTTGCTTGGCCTTGGCGGACAGCGGACCGCCCTTGAGCACCTTGATCTCCGAGCGCTTGCGGCCGATCTTGCCCGTGCACGCCGACGAGCCGCACTTGCAGTCCACAGCCTCGCCGAAGTGCGAAAAGTTGTAGTCTATTGTGATCTCCTCATCCGGCTGGATGTTGCGGCGCGCGAAGATGCCGATGCGCAGCACGCCGTCGACGTTCCTAGTCGCACACAAACATCCGCACAAACCACGGTCAGTCCGATTTTCTAACCCAACACCGTGCATGGACTATAGTGATACCAATCGGCCACGACGCACCATTTCTGCGTTTGGCAGTTCGGGTCGCAGCTGTGATTGATGAAGCGCGACTCGTTGCTCCGGTAGCGCGCATCGATGAGCGTGTCCTTGTCGAGCTCGAGCATGTAGAAGTGGGTCTACCAATCGAGATAATATACGCAAGATTAGTATATCGCTTCCACAACACCATGTCCACATGAACGCTCATCTAGAGCCTAGCAGCATGACACACCTCGCCTCGGTCGCGGTACTGAATCATGCGCCGTTCGCACTCCTCGTCGTCGATCACTTCGCCAACATATTCGATGACAAAGTCGTTATTGCGGATGGATTCGTTCGCCATGAGGCCGAAGCCCGGGCCTGGAATGTACTCGACGCGCAGGGATCTGCTCGTGACAATAGCAATAGCAACAAACGACGTTTGCCACAGTGAGCGACCGGAGATGGCGCCACATTCGACACTATCAGATAGGTACGCACTTGACTTCCTTGCGCGTGATCGCGCGGTTGCTGCACATGCTCGGGTCGGGCGCCGAGCACGTGTCCTCAGAGCAACTGATGAAGAGCATGCGGTTGTGGCAATTCTCGCCGCAGAGCACCACTTTCTTCGCCTCCTCGGCCTTCTTTTTCGCTGCGGCGCCTTTCACGCGCAGTCGACGCTTGCCGCCGTTCGCCAGCAGCGCCTTGGTGCTCGCGATCTGCGTCTCGCGCTTCGTCGTCACCACTTTCGTCTCGGCAAAGCAGTTGCACTTGTGCACAGGCAGGTCGGCGCCCGGTGCCGACTTGGACACGAACACGCACTTGGTGATCTTGCCGTACGGTGGCGGCCGGTGCTCTACCTTGCGGGCCTACCATAGTGTTATAAGTACCATACGTTGAGTCATGAGATTGAGAAGCATTGGACACAAGTCAGGAAAGTACACCCTACAAGCACTTTGACACCTCACCTCAATGAGCTCGATTTCGTGACTGGAGAACGGCAGCTCAAACGGCCGCCATGCCACGACCTTGCGCTGCGCGTCACACTCGAGTGCCTCGAGGAACAGTGTGGTGTCCGAGCTCAGCTCCACGACGCTCGCAATCTCTTCTCTCTGTTTCTCCTGCTGCTGTTCATCGCCACTTGACAGCTCAGCGGTACCAGCAGCTCCACGGTCGCCGTCGTCTTGCAGCTCCTGCTTTACAGTGTCGACGTCGTCCTCCTCATTGTCGGGCTCTTGCTCCGGCGCGCACAGCAGCGCGTCCGCCGTGCGCTTCCCGCGCCGTGTGAGCGTTTTCTCCGCGCGGACGACGCTCGTGGCGACCTTGACCGTCGAGGGAGAGAGAGGGGCGCTGAGCCTCCGGGCGCTGCTCCGGCGCTGGACCATGCTTGAGGCTGTCTGCTGCTGAATGACGAGTTCAAATTTCGCGCCAAGTTGGCTGTTCCAAAAAATGCTCGTGTTGCTCGAATGTCGCTCGAACACAAGACTGAGATGCGGATTTAGAGTGACTAAATTCGCTTCCATGCTAGAAGCGCGTGCAATCATTTTGCGGATTTAGATTGAGGTCAGCAACATCCGCATGCTCATCACTTCTGTCGCGTGATGGTGCTCTGGCGAGTGCGCCGCGACGCAGACCGCCGCACAAACGATGCGCTGGATGTGCTGCTCTTCCTCTTCTCGCAGAGCGTGCCGGTCGTCCGAAAGCAGTAGACCAGTTCCTCGACGAGATCGACAACAAGTGCGCGAATCTGCAGTTCTCACGCGAGCTCTT
>JAASGT010001144.1:0-10916 GCA_023334315.1 Globisporangium alternatum | reverse complement strand
GTCCATCAGGATCGCACGAGGCACGTAGCGACCACCAGTGGCTTCATTGTAGTACACGTTGATGCGCTCCAACTGCAAGTCGGAGTCACCGTGGTAGCTACCAGTCGGATCGACACCGTGCTCATCGGAGATGACCTCCCAGAACTTGGCACCGATCTGGTTACCGCACTGACCACCCTGGATGTGAACCAACTCTCTCATTGTATCTGTCTGCAGGCAGTACAGGAAAGCAATCACAGGTACAGATGGATTAATACATTTGCGTCACTTCAGCAGCTGCAGATGACAAACAGCAGTGGGGGAAGAGGGAAGAAAAGGGAAAGCGCAACAGATGGAGAAGATGCACGCGAGCGAGCGATCTTTCACCGCAGATTCCGTCGGCTCCCCGACTGCTCGCGACAGAGCGCCACACGCATTCGCAGACGCCCATGCGTTGGTGCGTGCTGCCGTGCTCTCCCTGCTGCAAGTCCCTTCCTGCGTGCATGCACGTGCAGACAGACAGTCGCTTACCTGCTTCGAAGTCTTCTCGTGTGTGGCTGGCGGGCGGGCGCGGGCTTTGACTCGAGTCTGGTCTTTTGACGAATGAAAGTTTCGTAGGGAGTTTTTTTCTTCTTCGTGGCGGGCTTTTTGGAAAGCGCGCTTGCTTGCTTGCTGGCCCCGCCCTACCTTTTTTGGGTCGTTTTGCTTTTCGGTTCAAAATAGACTTTTCAAAAACGCATCACGGAAAGTTATTTTGAAAAACGAAAGAAGAAAAAACGTGCGGACCATCACTCCTGCTGCTCTTTGCAGCCAGCCAGCGGTCTTCCCGCCATTTTTGAGGATTTATTTCGTTTAGTTTTCACCAGAGGGAGGAGCCAGAACCGTCGAAAGAGAAAGGGAGGGGGAGTTTCAGCCGCGCTGATTGGTCGGCTGTGGCGCGGCGCGAGGTCGTGGATCTGCAGTATAGTTTAATCAAGTTTAAGAGGAGGAGTGAACAGGTGCAGTGAGGGAGGGGGATACTTTTCGCTGCTGATAAAAAGGACACGCAGGGTTTGAATTTTTGAAACGGCTGACATAGTTTTCACGTTAGCTTTCAAGTGCAACTTGCAAAAAAGTGCATTTTTAGATCAACGAGCGAGGTTTTTCGGACTTGACTTGAGGTTGTTGACAGGAGTTTCAGAAAAGTTACCAGAAAAACTACGCGAGGCCACCGTAACGGACGACCATACTGAAGCCAAGCGGCTGAATGGCTGCTTGCCGTTCGGCTTTCCAGAAATAGCTTCAGTGTTTCACAGTCACATGCAAGTGCGAGCCTCTTCAGGCGACCAGAGCCATGCGCGTACGAGTAAAGATAGAAATGGGGCGTTGCTGCAATGCGAGCGCGTTTGTATTCTGGGTTGTGTATCTTTGCTCTCTTGGTGGCATGCATGAGTGCCGCCCACCACCACCACACCGTGTCTGGATGTTTCCGTTTCATGCACGCATTATTTTCATCGAGTGAATGAATGCGCTGCAAGCGCTCTGCTGCCATACACGCTCGCTCAGATGCCGTTATGTGGTGCAGATGCAATTGCGCTCGAGGCGCAGCGTTGCTTCTGCTTCATACAAGCATTTTCGGTGCGTGAATGAATGCGCCTCCAAATGTTCTGGGCCACGCTCGCTTGAATGTCGTTATGCGCAAATGCAAGTACAGAGATAGAAGAAAGAGCGAGTATTTGTGGCGCCAATGGATGTTTCAACAGTAGCACGGCCAGCACATTTACTCGCAAAGCGCTCTGTGCACGCCTCGTAGTGAGGAAGTGAATGCTGCAAGTGCTGTTGTGCCGCCGCGCACACCCTCGAGTGCCGTTGTACTCAGATGCTCTGACTTCGTGCAACCTCAGCATTGAAGCTGATTCATTCGCCATATGCCGTCCGCCACACACGAACGACACGTCTGGTTGGGTCTCTGCTGCGCACAGACCCACGCATCGAGTACAAGCTTTGCACCACCATTTGCAGCTTCAGTATGTTCACACCACCCTCTTGCATCCGTTCACGTTTCTCGGTTCCCAATCGAGCCAACCATTCATCCATCCATCCACACTCTCGCCATCCATTTGGTCGCGCTTGTCAATCGCTGCGACCAACGTCGGCATCCACTTCAGTAGAAAGCGGCTCTTTATTACATTGCAACACTGTACTTCACTCCCAGGAATGTTGTTGTGTCTCACTGCGCGCTTGCGCTCGTCGCTCACTTTGATGAACAAATCATCCAGGCGAGATCTAGAGCGAAGATGCTTCTCCGACGTGTTGACGCATGCGCTCGCCAGAGCAGCAACCGATTGGCTGTAGGCGTGAAGAGATCTTCGCGAGCAGCTCTCTGCAGCAATGCGAGTCGGTTCTACTCTACAAGCGAGCTTCCTGCTGGTTGGGAGATGATCAAGCGGAAGAACGGTACGTGAAAAACGACGATGCGTTGCTGCATGGAACGATGGATGCGCGACACTGACGATTGCTGCGAAACGGGCTAAACGTGCTACAGGCAACACCGTGTACTACAACGCGGAGCTCCGGAAGACCGTTCGCCACCTCCCAGGCTACGAGCCACCGCAGGCAGTCATCGGTGAGGCCATGCAAGCAGCCAAGGAGCTGAAGCACGAAGAAGCCCAACCGATGGAACCCACGATCCCGCACACTGATGAGCTCACCGAGCAGGAGCACTTCATCCCAATAGACTTTGACAAAGCGATGTCGGTCGAAGGCCACGAATCACAAGTCGTGCATGTAAGTCTTCTCCAAATATGGCGCACATACACGCAACGCAATGGAATGGTCAGCTGACATGTGACTTCGATTGCTTGACACCCACAGATTGAGCTTGGGCCACACCAGTGCTTGCGCGCAGAGACTGGAGCGATGATTTACATGACTGATGGTGTCGAGATGGAGACGACGACGGCCGGTGGATTGCAGCAAGGCGTCAAGCGGTGAGTCGTGCAGTCTTCATTCGCATTTAAGTCGCTGTCACCTGCAATCGTGCATTTTGACTCATGCATTGCCACGCTCTGTAGATTGATGACGGGCGAGAACTTCTTCGTGTCCAAGTTCATCTACCGTGGACAGCAGAAAGGCCACGTCGCGCTTGGCACGAGCTTCCCGAGCAAGATCGTGCGCTTGAAGCTCAGCGACTTTGTCGGCGGTGAGATCATTTGCCAGAAGGGGGCATTCCTCTGCGGCTCGGACACTGTGAACATTGAAATGGTAAACCTCATATGTACTATCTCTATCATCTATGCGCTTTGCAATGTGCCCTCCACTGCAAAAGCGCTAACGTCTACCGACTTGCTTGTTGCCTGCTTCTGTAGGAGTTTGCCAAGAAATTCGGAGTGGGCTTCTTCGGCGGTGAAGGCTTTATCCTTCAGCGCCTAACCGGCACGGGCGATGCGCTCGTGCGCGCCTCGGGTGCATTGATTGAGCGCGACTTGGAGCCCGGCGAGGTGCTGCGTATCTCGAGCGGCTGCCTCGTGGCGTTCGAACCGAGCGTGCACTACGACATCACGATGATGAAGGGCGTCAAGAACGTGCTCTTCGGTGGCGAAGGGCTCTTCGTGACGACGCTGACCGGTCCGGGCAGAATTTATCTCCAGAGTCTGCCGTTCGATCGCGTCGTGAGCGAGATGGCGGCCCGCATCCCGCGCGCAGTCGGTGGCGGAGGGATGTTCCCGTTCATGATGGGAGGCGGTAGCGAAGGTGGCGGCCAAGCAGCCGATGGCGCTGTTGAAGGTGAGTCTCCGGGAGGAGAAGAAGCAGAGAGCAGCGACAGCAGCAGCAGCTGGAACGCAACGGACGAGAGCATCTACGGCGGCGCCAAGGAGCCAGAGAGCAGCGATAGTGGGTCGTCGTTTGACGATGACAGTTTTGGTGGTGGCGACGCCTCGGATGCGGCGGCTGAAACGGGCGGCGGGATCATGGATCTCTTCGACAGCTTCTTCCGCAGAGACTGAGGTGTTGAAGTGTCGTTTTAGTGCTATTTCTAAAATAGTGACATAACGTGACCTCATTGTTCCAACACTGCAAAGACTGCAGTATGTCACTAAAATGGAGTCTGATCCTTCTGCGCCTTCTGGCTCAAAGATTGTTCTCGCTGTCTCTCAGTCCTTGAAGAGCGCAAGGAAGAAGAGACGATGGCGAGTGTAGCGATGGTCGTGTACTGCTTTGACACGCTGCATGCACACTTTGGTGGCGGTGACGAGCCCGCACCCGAGTTTGACACCCGCCAGAAGTTGTACGAGCTCGTGCTGTATCTGTACCTTGTATTTTGTTTGTGCATGCGACGTCTCGCATTTGATCTCGTGCTGATGCGATGTGCGTGTGTGTTGTGTGAGCAGTCCGCTCTTCGTGACGTGGGAGATCGAGCGCCAGCACGGCTTGGATCTGCGCGGGTGCATCGGCACGCTCTCGCCGACCAAGCTGCAGAACCTGCGCGACTTCACGTTCAAGAGCGCGCTCAAGGACCGCCGCTTCGAGCCGATCCGCCCGCAGGAGCTCCACCGCCTGCACTGCTCCGTGTCTTTGCTCATCGACTACGAAGACGCCGAGCACTACGAGGACTGGGAGGTGCGACTGGCGCTTTGCATTGTATGAGCGCTGACTCACGCACAGGACGCTAATGCTGCCTTGTGCCACTCTTTCTCTTCTTGCTAATGCCTGCTTC
Source organism: Globisporangium alternatum (assembly GCA_023334315.1). NCBI lineage: Eukaryota > Oomycota > Peronosporomycetes > Pythiales > Pythiaceae > Globisporangium > Globisporangium alternatum. Next base: position 6,241 of record JAASGT010001144.1, on the reverse strand, counting down.
AGATCGGCGTTCACGGGATCATCATCGAGTTCAATGACGACGTGAACGGCGACTACTACAGCGCGACGTACCTGCCCGACGTCGCGAGTGAGCAGGGCTGGACGCACCTGGAGGCCGTGACGTCGCTCATGAAGAAAGCGGGCTTCCGCCGCAGCGTGTCGCCCGCGATGCTCAAGGAGCTCAAGGTCACGCGCTACCGCTCTTCCAAGCACAAGCTCACGTACCAGGAGTACCTCGCCATCAAAGCACGAGGGCTCGAGCAGGCGTGAGCTAGCAGGTTATCAGAGCCAGGGAGAGCTATCTACAGTGCGTGTAAATGTATGTGTCGCTAACCTCTTCTTTTCTTCACGTGCTGCTGGCCATTTGGCTGGCAATGACTGGAGACAATTGTATCTTTAAGATGTGCGTCTGTTTTCTCTCTTTTCTTCTCTCTCACTCTGTCTCTTATTGATGCTTTCGTTCGCATTGGTATTGTTTTCTGAATTGCTTGCTTCTTTCTGCTTGGGACGTGTTTCTCTGTTCATCACTTGACTCTCTCACTCTCACGATATGTGCATTACGGCATCGCGCTTCGGCTCTTGATGAAAAAATGCGACGCTGGTTTAGAATCGACCCGAGGATGACGACGGGATCTTGCTCTGGCTGCCAGTTCGGTTGTTCAGGCGCTCGCGGTAGTCGTCATGCACTTGGGCCACAAGGCTCCCACCACCGAGCAGCGGGTCGTAGTTGCTCTCCGAGTGGTGCTCGTCGTTGTCGTCCGCGTGGCTGTCGATCTCACTTCCGAGGTGGTACTCGCCATCGGCATACGGCGACGCCGATCCGATATCGTCCTCAGACGAGATGCGGCGCATGCTCTGCTTCTCGGACGGAGATCGTCCGTCCTCATCCGCTGCTTTCGGGCGTCGAGCGACACTTGATGCTTGGCGCTTGCTCTGCGCAGACGCGGTGTACTGGCCAGCGAGTCGTGAGTACACGTCGACCTGAGGAGCTGGAGGGGGCATCGCGGTCGACTCCATCTGCTCGGCATCACGGTAGCGCTCCAGTCCGTACGACTGAGGTTGGCGCAGCGACGGCGAGCTCACGTACTGCTCCGATTCATTCTCGCGCTTGATGTTCGCGAGCACCTCCATGACTTGGCTCGTCTTCTTCGATGTCGATTTGAAGCCAAAGCCACTCGTGCGCTCGGTTGGCGTCCCGGATCTCGGTGGACGAGTCACAGAACCTGTTCCACGATCACGCAGTCTCCGTGAACGATTACGATCCGAGCGCGTCTGCAGAACCTCACGCTTCGTCACGCTCTCTCGGACGCGATTCTTGTGAATGCCCGTGAAGTTGCTCGGATTCGAGAGGCGCACAAAGATGGACGAAGACGAGTTTGTCGTCGAGGACGAGTCGTCACTGTTAAGCTGCGTCGGCGAGTCTTCTTTGTAAGATACATGGTCCTCTCCTCCTTCCTCAGCCTCTTGACCACGTCTTCGAGCAGTCACCTGTCCGAGGCGGCGTCTCTCAGAGAGAGAAATCGAGTCCAAGTTGTCCTCCATGTCGTCCAGCTCCACTCGGAACTCCCGTCGATCTTTCAGGGAAGCGTGCGGCTTCGACTCACTCGTACCTCTGGCTGAACCACGCGCATCGTCGTCGCCGTCTTTCATGTCGACATCATCATCGTACTCCATGTCTTCTTCGTCGCCACGGTCGTCGCCGGTCATGTCGTCATCTTCGTCGTCGTCATCGAACTCGTTTGCCCACGAGACTGGTCCCGACGCTCGACCTGGTGTGGCAGCAGGTGTTGGCGCCGCCACATTGCGAGCAGGCTGTCCTTTCGACTGAAAACGAGATCGATCGCTTCCCTGACTTGCAACTTTTCCCAGTTGTGATTCCAAAAACGCAATGCGCTCCTCTCGCTCTGCTTGGTCACGTCGCTCCTTCATCAGCTTCATCTGTAGAGCCTGTTTCTCTTGGTCTGCCTGGCGCGCGACGCTCTCCAGCTCATCGCACTTTTTCCGCAACACAGAATTGCGTTCCTCCGACACAGACAAAAGGATGCGGCTGCGATCGTCAATCGAAGCGTCACGTCCTGGAGACGAGCTGCTCTCCAGTCCGCCTTGGACCACTTTGTGCAGCGACTCCTCGTAGCTCTGCTTGATCTGCTGCGTGCGACTGCGCTCTTGCTCCAACAAACTCGCCATGTCGGTCATCTCAACGTGCAGTTTTGCGATCTCTTGTTCCTTCCGCTGGTCTTGCTTCTTGACATCCACAGCCATTCCGAACAGCATCTTGAGAAGGCTGCGAGCTTCAGGCAGCGACTGCGTGCGCTCGATCTTGACGAGCGCAGTGCCAGAGTCCGTGTGCTGGCCATCCTCCGCGATCTCCGAGATCTTCTCTTCCTTGTACTCGAGCTGGGCGTGGCAGGATTCGATGCGCTCTTCCAAATCAAAGATCAGCTGCTCTTCTTCAGGCGTGAGCTGCTGCTCCAGACGACCACTCAGTCGTCTGTTCAAAGGCGAAGTCTTCAGTGGTGAGATGAGAACGTCGCGGATGTTGCTCTCCGGTGCGATTGACTTGCGAAGATCTGCCTCCAGTCGGTCTCGTTGCGCGTACAGTGCCTCCATTTCTTTCGCGACGGCCTCTCGTTCTCTCTGCAGTTGCTCCAGCTTCTGTTGCTCTTCAGCTCTTCGCTTGACTTCTTCTGACAGCCAGTTCGCGTCCTTCTCCGCCTTGCTTTGTGGTGGCGCGTTCTTGTTGCGGCCGTAGGAGGAGTTCATGCGCTTCGCCTGAGCTTGAAGCTGCTGCTGGTGCTTCAATTTCAGCTTCGCAGCCGTGATTTCTTCCATCTTGCGCTTCAGCACTCGCTCTTGCGCGTCCTTCTGCGTGCCCAATCGCTGGATCTGCTGTTTGTCGCGCGCCTGGATCCGCTTTAAGCTCAGAATCTCCTTCTGTCGTGTTTTCGCTTCGTCTTCGTACCGCTTGCGTTCGTCTTGCATCTTCTTGACCAAGTCCACTTTTTGACGCTTCATGTTGCTGATCTCAGCAGTCAGAACCCTCAACTGCATCTCGTTCTTTTTCTTCTGGTTCATGAATCGGTTGATCTCGTTCTGCTTTTTGCGAAGCGTCGAGAGCTCCTCTTCCTTCAGCTTCAGGTCCTTCGAGAGCTTGTCGAGGCGTGCGCTGCCACCAGAATGGTCGCCCTGCTGGATCTTGGTTTCAATCTGCTGAATCTCTTCAATAAGCTTATCGCGATCCAGTTGAGCCATTCGAACCTCTTCAGCCATCTGAGCCATCTTCTGCTCGTAGAAGTTCTTCATTTTCTCGTAGTTCTCTTGCGCTTGACGGATGTTTTGTACCAGCTGCTCTTTGAGAGAAATGTCGTGCGCCAGATCCTGGACAGACTCGCCAAGATGTTGCTGACGACGCTGGAACACTCGCTGGCGGTCGGCTTCTTCTTCCGTCGCTTCCAGAGTTTCTTCAACATCAACGTCTCCAGCGCCGCTCTCTCCATCACTAACAGCGCCCGAGTCATCGCCGCTTTCTTCCGCCTTCAGCTTCTTCAGTCTCGCGCTCTCCCTCTCGATCTCCTTTTCAGCCTTTTCGATCAGCTCACTGCCTTCTTTCAGTCCAGACTCGACAAACGAAGGCACGCCGAACGAAGCCAACGCTGACACCGACGATGACACGTCGCGTCCGCCCACGAGACCAGACTCGTTGAACGTCATGACCGCACGATCACGCTCACGCTCGACCATGCGCAGCTTCTCCTGCAGGTCGTAGATCGTGCGAAGGTTGTCCTTGAGAATGTTGGATTTCACCTCTCGTTCCTCAGGGGAAAGCGACGCGCCGTCATTGTTCTCGTCCAGACACAGTCGCAAGTAGTCTCGCTCGGCTTGCGCGGCAATCATCTCCTCTTTCAAATGGTCGAGCTGCGTCTTGCCGCGCTTCAGCTCCGAGGTCAGCCTCGCGACTTCGTTCTCCGCGTTCTCGGCGCGCGAGCGTAGGTTCGAGTACGAATCAAAGTCCATCTGCATCCCGATGAGATTCGTGCCGACGGTCGCAAACTTGAGCTCGCTATCCGAGAGTCCCGGGTTGCGCAGCCGATGCACTTCCGCCTGCAGCATCTGCACCTGTCGACGAAGCTCGAGTGTCATCGCAGACGCCTCGTCTCGGTTCACCACTGCCTTGTTCTGGATGTTCCTCGCGCGGTTCGCGTACTTGAGCGCGTTCAGCGTTTCTTCAAAGTTCACGTCCGCTGGACTCACACACGTAAGCATGAGCGTTCGACTGTTGCCTCCCAGTGAGTCCTGCAACATGCGCGTGAGCTTGGAATCGCGATACGGGACGTGAACTTTGCCGCGCTTCTTATCGTCTCCAAGCGCACTGATGACGTTCCCGAGCGCTAGAAGCCCCTTATTGATGTCGATTCCTTCCTTCAAACGCTTGCCCTCTGCCTGTGTGCGCTTCTGGCGCTCGGAACCGGCGAGATCCACGAAATTGAAGTAGCAGCTGCGCGTCTCGTACTCGGCCTCCACGAGCGCGTCACCCTCGCCCGCCGAGCCTGCGATCGGGATGTGCTGCACCATCGACACGGTGAAGATTGCGTGCGAGCGACTCGAGTGTGCGTTCATGAGCGTGCTGCCCGTGGTACGGCAGAGCGTGCCGCGCTCCAGCAGGCGCAGACAGTCGTCAGCGTCACCCACGACTTCTTCCGCGGCGCCCGTGACGAGCACTTCGCCGCCTTCGGTCTCACGCAGCGCCACTTTGCTCTCCCCACTCGAATCACCGAGCGTGACGAGCAAGTCGCGGATCTCTTCGCCGTAGATCTCGAGGAACCGGATGCGCAGTTCGGCCTTGTACAGCGGGTTCTCGAGCGTCTTGCTCTCAATCGTCTCGAACATGTGCATGATCACGCGCGGGATGATGCCGTACTCCTCAGGGGGAATGTGCACGGCGCTGCCGCTGCCCATAGTGAAGGTCTTGCCCGAGCCCGTCTGGCCGTACGCGAAGATGGTCGAGTTGTAGCCGTCAAAGTTCGCGCGCACGAGCGGGTCGACGCACTTCCAGATGTCGCTCTGCTGTGCGTACTTGCCGAAGACGTAGTCGTACGTGAACGACCGGTTCTTCCCCATCACGATCTGCATCTCCTCTTCCACGACGGACACGCACTCGTCACAGCGCTCCACCTTCTCGCGTCCGATGAGCGGCCGGATGCGCACGGCGACGCGCACCGACGATGAGTCCGCGTCGTAGCCGTTCTCCATCGCGCTCTGCTCAATGGGCTCCTTGTCGGCAGTCGCGCACTTGCTTGCTCTTGTTCACACACACACGCTGTCACGCACGCCGTCGGCTTCCTTTCTCGATGTTGGCTCGATGGCTTTGGTTCTGGGCTTCAAATTCCCTGTGCGAAACGGTGAAAAGGAGAGCCGAAAACCAACTGCAAAACGCACACAACTTGAGCCTGTCGTTCAAGTGGATGCAACAGTGGAGCTGCATAACTTTGGCAGGATTGAGTTTGACAGGAAAGTCACATTGGAGTCTCAACTTCATTGAGTTATGCCTAAATTGATATTTGACGAATGGCTTGGTGTTGGAAGAACTAAATTTGCCAGGAAAATATTTTTTTGCTGTCAAAAGTACTTCCGTCAAAGACGTCAAATTTGTTCCAAACAACCTGAAAACAATGTTTGACATTATTTTTGCCGTTTTGACATCGCTTGAGTCCCAAACTTGACATTTGACACAGCGTACTTACTCGTACTCATTGCACACCTGCATCTTCAACGTATTGGGTCTCAAGCAGCTCACAGTTGCGCATGATGCACAATAGCTTCCTGCAAAGCGTCAATTTGGGATGTACTTATAAAACGATAACACAATGTGCGAAATCGCAAAACGCGATTTCATTTCAATTTTCAGACTCATTTCAGGAAAGCGAGCACGTGGAAGTCACAAGAAGACCATGCGTCGTCGCCACCTTCACCACCGGGTGCGAGCAGATAGAGCAAAACTAAGTAAGCAGAGCAAGTAGAAGACATGCCAATGTGCCGTCTACATCATCTCGTCCATTTCGTCGTCTTCGTCGAACTCACCTTCTTCTTCTGTTGTCGCATCTTGGTACTGCTGGTATTCCGACACCAGGTCGTTCATGTTCGACTCAGCTTCCGTGAACTCCATCTCGTCCATGCCTTCACCAGTGTACCAGTGCAAGAAAGCCTTGCGACGGAACATCGCCGTGAACTGCTCGGACACACGC
>JAASGT010001143.1:0-10934 GCA_023334315.1 Globisporangium alternatum | reverse complement strand
CGCCTGCGCGGCTGCAGGCGCTTCGAAGCTTGGACCAACGTGTATGTTAGATACTGTGTAGATGTATGAGTATGGATACTGGTTGATCACGGCTGAGTACAGCTGATGTTTCCTAATATACCTCACTTCAAAACAAACAAGAAGAACCGCCCGACCCTCGAGCCCAGTGGCACCTGATCGACAACCGCCTCCGCATCCACCTCCGTCACGCCCTCCATCGCGCCATCGCTGCAGACGACACCGAGCCCCGCAACTCGCTCATCCGAATCGTATCCATACTCGCTCAGTCTCCATTCTAGGGTATGTAAGAGCCATGACTGTACATGTAGATTAGTATGACGCTGGATAGTTCCCTCTGGCAGAAGAGAAGTCCGGCCAAACTTGTAAACAAGTTAGGCACTTTGCCCCCCCCCATTGGTCGTCGTCACATCACGACTTAGGAGGTGCGAGAGGGCGACGATCATCGCTAAGTCCAAATTCGCGGCCGCGTCGATCTGACAAACCCCATGAGACTGGCCTCAAAGGTGCTGGACCCTGGCCACTGATTCACGTTCCCCGGCCAGCACACAATCGATCCAGATGTACGCGTCATGCATCTCGCAGTTGCCCACACAGCCCAATTTGCACGGCCGGTTCGTCGAATTGTCAGCGATCTTGATCTGGACAACGGTTTGATTGGCGTGCTGGAAATCAGCATCGATCTGGAAGTGCTCGGTGTCGTTGGTGTTGCTTCCAGAGTATACCTTGACGCTCATTCCGCCTTTGCTTTCGATAAGGAGCTGCTTGTACGTGATAATCGGACTCTTGGCTTTGTCAATCAAGGTAGACGATGGCGCCGAGAAAGTCGACTGAAACCTGACTGAGTGTGTCCTTCGAGACACCTCAGCGAGCTACATGGAGAATACCTTTCGACGGAGTTTGACGACTCGCGACTCGCAGTGACGGTCTTTACTTGCGGCACAAGTTCCACTTGCTCGTGCTTAGGTGAGTAGTGGTTGGCAGTGCTGCTCGTTGGCTGCGGTTCGCTGTGAGTGTGGCTTGGTAATAAGAACAGTGTTGGGAGACAGGTCAGTGAAGATATCGACAGAGTCCTAGTCATTCTCCATGTGCTTCCATCATGTGAACAGCCGAGGCTCAACACTGACTGCTGGAAGTGATCGATGTTGTCACGCGACGAGCTATGATTCCCACCACCAGGATCGCAGGTTGGCTTTGCGAACTCGTCGTAAACTCAATGTTAAAAGAATTGTGTACTGGTTGATGATTGATAGTAAAACTCCTCAAAATTTCAAATAGAAGTTGTATCGAATCATTTTGGGGAGTTTTGCTATCCAATCATCAACCAGTATCTTTAAAATGATACATTGCAATTTTTAAATGTTATTAATTTTATTAAATTGTAGAATTTTATCTAAAATATATGTGTTTTCATATTTTATGATTGGATAATCAATTGTACCCCAGGACTTCATGGAATACGCACCGTTGCCAAGTTCGACTACCAAGTGCGTCATGATCACGCCAGTGCCGTCGTCGCATTCCCTCGCTGCTGCTGCTGGACCTGCAGTGCGTCCATTGCCGCATCTGCTCTCCTCATGGGCAACGAGCAGTCGGTGCGCGGCGCGCGGCAGGACGTGGAGCTTGTGCCGCAGACGCAGCCCGTGGCGGCCGTGAGCGCGGCGTACTGCCACCCGACGGCCGTGCACTTCCAGATCACGCACCAGTCGGTGACGCCATCGCGCTTCATCGTGCGGGACACGGCCACGGGGCTCGTGTGCTTCCACAAGGAGAAACGCAAGGCGCTGTCGGCGCGCCAGACGCTCGTGGACGTGAGCAGCAGCGATAATTCCCCTGTGGTCATCGCGAACGCCAAGAACCGCGCGTTCTCGTCCAGTTTCCACGTGCTTTCGGGGGATTCCAAGGCCCCAAACGACGAGCTCTTCCAGGTCTACGCCAAGGACCAGCTCAACTCGTCCGAGCTGCACGTGGACTTCAAGGATCTGGCGACGGGTGAGCGTTACTTGATGGGGCTCAAGGGTCACTGGCGCAGACACAAGGGCTACATCTGGCTCGACCGAGGCGCGACGGGCGCTCGGGAACCGGTCGCGAAGATCTGGCCGCACGAGAAGGTCCACCAGACCGAGGTGTACACGCTGGAGATCGCGCCAAACGTGGACGTGGCGCTCGTGCTCGTGCTCGTGCTCTGTATGATCATGGACGAGCGCTGGCGCAAATCGCTCAGTCACAATGACTGGCAGTCCTAGTAGGTGCTGAGGATGTCTACACACTCGAGCGACCACCAGCATTGATGCTGAAATAGACTGCGCAGCCTCTTGAGACACTTGACAGAGTCCATACTTAGAGTTGCCCAAGACCGAACAGCAGAGCCCAACATTAATGCTATATAGCAGCGATGCGAGCATTGCCGCTCACTGCTGGCAAACGCCACGTCCGTCCGAGTCATTCTCGCTATTGAAGACGCACAGCCCAGTATCGGCGTTTCCTGCTATCACCGCCAACTCCTCACGTGATGACCGTCCGTATTGCACCGCGTGGTCAGGGTCGCGGTGGTGGTCGTGGTCGCGAAACTAACTCTGCGACCACGGCTGCATGTGACAAAGCAACGCAGAAGCCAAATACACAGGGGCTCAGCCACGTGGATGCGACTCGACCTGCAAGCATGACTAAAGGTGGACTGGGTATCATAGGCCAGTCGTCGTCGTTCTTTAACGCGCTCCAGAGACGGCACACCATAATGCAGTCGCGTGAAGAAGCCTGCGAGATCCGTCTCGCTAATCGAGCGTTCGTAGTTTGCTGGATATTCGTGATCTTCGTCCACGCCGCGCTCGCAGTCTTCTACTTTTACGTCGTGCGCTTGCATCGGTACCTGCAGACCGACAGCATGGAGTCGTTCGTGGTCTACCTCACAGCCGAGCTGTTCAACTTTTTTGACGCGATCATCATTGCCAACTGGATGTTCTGCTGCTGTCACATCTACGCGATCCTGTGCGCACTTGGGTACTCGCTCTACTACCGACAGCTCGTGTTCAGCAGGCGGCGGTCGCATCATAGTCCCACCAATGACACTGAGCCAACTTCAGCGACTCACTGGGGGTGCTTTGGTCGCTTCCAGGCTATCAGAAGGTTGTACGGAGCTCTCTCAAGAAGGTTCTCGACTGGGAAACTTTGCTTTGCCGTCGTGTGTGGTCGCCGAGGCTTCTTTGGCGTCGAGGGCAAGTACTTTGAGAAAATGTTTCTGCTGCGCGAGTTTGTCGAGATCGCGCTACAGACGTACCAGGCATGGAAGCTGAGCAACTACGTCGCGTCCGTGTGGGTGAACCGGTCGTTTGTGCTCATCATCATCGTGAACTGCTGGTCGACGCCGCTGATCCACCACTTGTTCCGCAACAAGCGGCACGAATCGTTCAAGAAAGTGTGCTGTCTGCTGCTCGACATGATCTTGGACATCCTGTCGAGTATCGTGATCCCGCTCGTGATCTTCCTCCCGTACGCCCGCCAGTTTGACGCGGTGTACGGCGATTTCCCACTGCTGAGCTACTACAAGGACACGTGGTTCATCAACGCCATTGCGGAAAATCGACAGGTGTTTACCATGTCCTGGATCGACTTTTTGTCCAAGACGTTCCCAGGATACACGCTCCTGAGCGCGATGCGGAACATCAAGGCGTCACTGCCACCGCCAGGACTGAGAGAGAGAGTGAACCCGGCGCCAGCCGCGACTGGTTCTTGTGAACCAGTCACCAAGGTATTTGTGTCCTCGAAGCAGGGCTTGCCCATTAATGCAGCTGAGCGAACGGAATCCTTGACCAAAGCCCAGTCTACTATCAAGCTGTATGCGATGAACTTCGTGAAGCCGCAGTGGCGCCGAGAGGGCAAGCGCATGGAGCTGCTGCTGGTCCTGTGGGGCATTGGCATTGCTGTGATCCACATCCACTCGTCCACCGTCGCCTGGCGCGGCAAGGTCTCCAACTGCCTGCTTGAACAGCGGCCCTGGGTCGCTACAACGTACAGCTGCGTCGTCATGGAGATCAACTGCGTCTTCACCAAGAACTTCTCCGGCCACGCAGATGAGATCGACGCCACGCTCGTGAGGCTCGAGTCCACGGTTCTCAAGAGTCTCATCTTCTCGTGCTGCCCCGAGCTCGAGATACCCCCACAGCTGCAGAGTCTGTCGACTCTCGAGACCATCAAGATCTACAATTCCACTATCAAAGAGTGGAACGCCAGTGCGGCGCTGACAGCGTCGACTCACCCGGCGATCCAATTCATGTACATTGTCGACGTCAACTTGTCCGGGATCCCCGAGGGACTACTCTCGAGTGAGTTCCCGCCCACGCTCATGGATGTCGAGTTTTGCGGCTCGAACCTCACCACTCTGCCTGACGACCTCTACGATTTCTGGCCCAGTGTCAACTACCTCGTGCTCGAGAACAGTCCAGGGATGCGCGTTGTCCCTGAAGCCCTGCGTCGCATGAAAATCCGCCATCTGTCACTCTGCAGCAATGCGATCTCGACGGTGCCCGAGTACTTTTTCTTTGCCAACCAGAGCATCGAGGCTCTCGAGCTAGCTGGGAACCCTTTGTCAAGCCTTCCAGAGCGCGATGAGAGCATTGTTAGTGACCCCACAGCACTCTACATGGTCAATCTCGGGTTCACGAACATGTCCGAGCTTCCTGTGTGGGTGAAGCAGTTGCCAGTGCAGCCGCTGTCCGATGTCCTGCTCACGATATCAGCGGGTGAGACGCCGTTGTGTCGGAATGGATCGACTGCTGGTAGCGACGCTGCTACTGGCTCAATGAGTGGATTCGTGGTCCTGGACTGCACTGCGGACGGCAACTTGCCCATCAAGATGCTGTACCCAGTCGAGGCCGAGCACGAGTGGCGAAAGGAATCGTGGAGCTCTGCTCAGTAATAAAAGGCACTATGACAACGATCTCCATCACACCATTAGCCAAGACGTATTGTAATACCATCATTGCTTTATTGAAGCATGACCATGTTAAAGACGACGACCTCGGGCTTCAATCCTGGACTCCCTGGTCTCTCTATTGCCTCGCGCAGTTAAATATGCCTGGCTATTGCTCGACTGGGCTAATCTCATCGCCGTCAGCAGCACTGATAGCCTTCTTCTCACTAGCAACGTCTTCTTCGTGCAGGATGTCGAGCAGGACCCAGTTGTTGTACACGAGCTCGACGTCGTCCCACTCCATCCCGTCCGTCATCTCTGCACTCGACGACGAGGACACCAGAGACCCAGCCTTGTCCCCACAGCGCAGATTGTTCACCTTCTGGCCCAAACGATAGCCCTGGAGCTCCTTGGGCCAACGGTCGTCGTCCTTTGGCACAACGAAGGATTGCGGCACGCTCGCCTGCTTCCCGTAGAGTTCCACGTACTTCTTCATGGCTGGGACAAAGTACTGGTTCCAACGGGCCTCTCGAGCGTTCCAGACAAAGTCCATGACGCGTAGGTCGTCGAGCTGGTACGACTCGAGGCGGCTCGGGTCCCGTCGCAGCTCGACGACCCAGTAGCCGAGCTTGTAGCCCCACGTCTGGCGCGGCCAGGTGTCCGCATTCGATGATGGGACTTTGAACGAATACGGCACGAAGAAGTGGCCGTGGATTGCATGGAACGTCTTGAGCGCGACCACGGCCACCTGTTCCCATATGTGGTGTTTCCAGTCGGCGACCGAGTCCACGGGTACGCCCATTGCCGCGAGCCTGGCGGTGATTGCGGCGTTCTCGGGCTTCTGCGCGACCTTGACGAACCGCGAGAGTGTCGTGCCGAGCTTCATGCCTTGTACCTTCTCGGGCCAATCGCCACCAGGACGCTCATTATGCTGCGCCACTGGCGCTGTGCTGTCATGTGACGTGAGCGATGGGATCTTGAAGCGCAGTGGCACGGCCCAATGGCCGTGGCGCTCGTGGAACGCGCACAATGCCGGCTCGAGGTTGGCAAACTCCCTCCGCTGGTGGTGCACGCTACGCGGCGAGTGAGATGACGCCGATGTGCTCTTGTAGCAGCACTGGGGTTGATGTGAATGCTGCTGGTGATGGTGCTGTGGCTGGCGTAGAGCACGTGCACGCAGCAGCAGGAGCGCCGGGCGCCGCAGTGCCAGACACAACAGAGGCGTGTCATGCAGCACACGTACGCCCTGGATGCGCTTGATCGCCGTGTTGCGCATCTGCTCGTCTTGGTGCGAGTTGAGACTGTGTGGTTGCCATCGCTTCGAAGGCTTACCTTCTTCTCATAGATTTATACAGGTAATAAATTTCCAGTTCGTTCCAGCATCGATTTGCGCGCCTTTGTGCATTTTACTTGGCTCCAGTATGCTAACTCAGCTTCAAAGGGCTTCATTTCATATGGAAGCTGTGTTTTAATTCAAGATCACATATATATAAACTTTGGACAATAAATGACAAAATCCCAAACAAATAAGACGCATGCCCAAAGTAAATTAAATTAGGTCTGCCACCGCGATCGCTTATCTCTTCCAAGCGTGTTTGACAACCTTTTGGCATTTTGCGCGTGGGATTTGCCACTCGAGGGCGCAAGAATCTCCGTCTTGTTGTCAGGAAGACGCGTGAATCTGCTTCTAGGATGCGCAGGTGAAGCAAAATGCAGCAGGTTTATCAACAGTTATTGGGTTAAAGTGACTTGCCTCCTCAGTCGCTGTCACTGTCACTATCACTGTCCTGCTCCTCGTCGTCCTGCGTGACGTTCGTGGCCCAGAAGAAGCCGAGCGCCTCGAGCTGACTGCGCTCGATCTCGATGTAGTCGGTGTACTTGCGCTGGTAGCTCGCGTCTGAGGCGACGCGGCCGAGGTCCGTGCCCCAGGTCTTCGTGGGCCACGGCGCTCTGGCCGGCACAATAAAGTTGCGCGGGATGTTCGCATGGCCGTGTATCTGGACGAATGCCTTGAGTGACGGGAGGATGCGCTGGCGCCACTTAGCCTCCGAGGTGTTCCACACGAACCCGAGCTGCTCGAGGCGCTCCATGTCACGGCCCACAAGCTGGAAGAAATCCCCTCGCGAGCGGATGTTGTGCACGATGAAACCGAGCTTCGTGCCCCAGGCCTGCTGCGGCCACGGCTCTTCGTGGGGCACTTCAAAGTATTTGCCCACGTGGCAGTAACCGTACACACTCTGGAAGACCTGGAGCGACGGGAGGATCTTATCGTCCCACGTGCTCTCGATGCTGCTGAAGGAAAACCCGAGCCTCGCGAGCTCCGGTAAGAAGCGCTCGACCTGCGGGTAGTAGATGTCACCGGACCGGGTCTGGTTCACCATACGCCCCAATGCAAAGCCCCAGAGCTCAGGAGGCCAAACGCCATCTTCACATGGCACCTTGAAGAGCTGCGGGACGTTCACGTGTCCATTGAGCTCGCGAAACTTGCGCAGTGCTGGCAAAAACTGGTTCTCCCATTTGTCGTCGGTCACGTTCCAGATGAACTCGATCTCATCGAGCACATCCAGCTGGTACTCTGTGAGGCTCTCTCGCTTGGCGCGCAGCTGGTTCACGTGCGCGCCGAGCTTGTAGCCCCACGTCGGGCTCGCGTATCGGTCGTCGTTCTCGGGCACGACGAACTTCCTGGGCACGCGCAGATGGCCCTCGGTGGCTTTAAAGCTCTGCAACGCACTCAGAGCGACCTGCTCCCAGTGAAACTGCTTCCAGTCGGCCACTTGGACAGGGAAGCCCATGGCTCGCAGCTGATGCAGTGTCGTCTCTGTGTGGCCACGGTGCGCCGAGGCTCGTTTGCTGTTGAGCTCCTTGATGAACCGCCTCATAACGCGACCGAGCTTGATGCCTCGTAGGTGCGGAGGCCAGCTCTCATGCTGGTCACTATTGCCAGCTTCAGAGGCAAACGGGACCTCGAAGTTGTAGGGCACGACGAAGTGCTGGTGCTGCCGATGGAAGTGGCGCAGCGCGTCCACCACGAGCGCCGGCTCGTGCGCAATTAGTTGTCTCTGCTGCTGGTGGCCATCACCATCGTCGCGCTCGGTGGTGCAGTTGTGAGAGACGGTACTACTGCTGCTGCTGAAACTACGGACGGCGCTCGGACGCCTGGAGAAGAGCGACACGCGCTTGACGAGCATCACGTGATTCTTGCGCGTTGTTTGTTTCGAGTTGTGCACCTCGGGGGGGGGTACAAATACAAACGACTCACTTGAGTGACATAGCACATTACTTTGACTCACTTGTGTGACAGGCGGCTTTGGCTTTTCGACGCTCACAAAAACAACTCGAACCCAAATGGCAACGGAGAAGGCGCAGGCGGTGGCAGCCAAGGAGCAGCGCATCCGCGCGCTCGAGAGCGAGCTGCAGGCGCTGAGGGCCGCAGAGAGCGACACACTTCGTGCAGACGAGGATGAACAAGTGGAGGGCGATACAGTGAAGCTGTGGATGCTGCAGCCAGCGAAAGAGGTGAACGGTGGTGGCGTGCAAGAAGAGATCTACGGCGCGACGCCTGCTGTGAACATGGATCCGTTCGCGTGCCTTTGTGCGTTTGTTTTCATGCATGTTGTCGTATTGCATGGCGCTTCGCGTGTTAGAGTGCTATGACTGACTGTACTGGCGAATTGTGCTTGGCTGGTGGATCTAGGTTGGTGCAAGTTCAAGCGCATCGGGTGGGTGATCGTGTTGTTACGACAGTTATTGGACCGAGCCACCACTGTAGAGTCAATCACGACTGACCTGCCTGTATCTTCTATTGCTCATACGTGTTGCCTCTATATGTTTGCAGGCAGAGCTATGTAAGTGCACCGCCTCTACGTCGCATTGCTTTAGATCAAGCACGATCTCACACCTATCTTTGTTTTGCTTCATTGGTTACAACCAGGTCCTCCACGAAAGCCGCACGATCCAGAATGGCGAAGTGCACAAATCGATGGTGATCGTTGGACCGCACTGGATCGGCGTCGTCGTAACGGTAGCAATCATCCTCGTCGCGACGATCGCGTTCCTCCATCAGCAGTGTTCGCGGCTCGCGTGGTACTACACGCTCTTCACTCTGGCGTTCTGCCTCGTGACGCTCTATCATTTATTCGAGACGTCGTGTCGAGACCCCGGGATCTTGCTTCCCCATCGGTACCACCGTGATACCAAGGATGCCGTTGATGATGACCAAGATGATAATCAGATGGAGACTGGACAAGTTCACATCAATCACGAGCATCAGAGCGACTTGCTGCTATCCCAGCGGTCTTCTTCGGCAGTGGACACGGCCCTCGTGACCCCGTCCAGGCTGCCAATGTCACCTGGCGCTAACGCTGGAGGCCGAACCCGGATGTGCGATATCTGCGGTGTGCAGCAGGACCAGTACACGGAGCACTGTGACGACTGCGACGTGTGCATCGACGAGTACGACCACCACTGTCCGTGGATGGGCAAGTGCATTGGCCGGAAGAACTTGCGTGCCTTCAAGCTCTTTAACCTCTCGTGGGTGCTCTACGTCGTCTTTGTGCTCAGCGTCGCGATCCAGAACGTCGAGTGGACCGACATGGCGATTCAGAGGCTCGAGAAGACGACCTCCGGTTCGTGGATGCCCGTGCCGCCGCGCTCACACCAGCCGTAGCTTTGTGAGTATTACTAAGACTTGCATCAATTGGCATAGGGTGTCATTGATTATGATGAAGCAAGAATTGTGCTTGAAAATGGTACGTCGAAGTAGCACTTACCGCGAACCATCCTTTGAATCCGAGTGTCCGATGGCAGTCACCCCATGCAATGGCAAAGATGTGAAGACATCCGCAAGACTTCGCGAGATTCAGCTTCATAAGCGTTGCCTGTAGATAGAGCTGATCAAACCATCGTCCCAAGTCGTATCGACACTATCTAAGGAAATTCGTCCACGCCCGTCCCATTCATAGCAACAGGTCGAGCGGGTTCGTTCGCATTGGCACTCAGATCCACAAGCGCTACTGTAAGCCTCGAGTCATCACGCTGCGCTAAAAGCAACTTCACTTCAGTTCAAAGTTCTCCTTCCTCGATACAATCACAGGATCGCGTTTCGAAGCAAACCGTTTTCAGAAGACGACGTCAGTTCTTCATCCAGGCAGCGACGCGACCCCATTGGTCGTGTACGAAGGCAGGAAAGGCGGCACCAAGCTGACAACTGGCGTGCAAGCTGCAAGAGGTGATCGTGGTGAGTGAGAATTAGAAAAAGGATCACCTTACTTTGTCGATGGCTGCCAAATGGATTCAGCTCGTCACAATGCATGCCCAATTCTTTAATCTAACCGTTTCGACTGGGAAATTGGCTGCAGTCTGATGACATGGTTGAGATTTTTGTCTTGTTGTATACCTTGGTCGGAAGCCTCTGAACGACCTGGAAGGAAAAATGCTGGAGGAGCACTCGTGAGTCTGCTCATGAGAACTATCCATGGTACACTATCTGGTGGCATGCAAGTCGCTGGGGGTTGTTCATAACGACCGCGTGTTGACTGCGACACTAGAAACTTCTTTCTTGGTATCGACAAGCTCTGAACTCGGGACAATTTCAATCGATCTAGCTTTGTTGTGATGGCGTTCAACCGAGGAAGCAAACTTCAGAATTGAAACCGGTACCGGATTCAAGTGGTGGCTGATTTTGCATAAACCGATACATCCAATAACAGATCCGTCACAGCAGACTGAACACGCCAGAAGATATGCAATAAAAAGAGCATACTTAACCACACACGTCTTATCAGATAAATGATGATTTTGCTAACAAGTACAGTCAGCATTCTACGAAACTACAGAATGTGCGACGTGTTTACCACTGTACAGACATACCCCCATTATGTTACATCAAAATTGGCTCATTTTGGTATGTAGTTTCATAGGAAAACGTATTATTAAGATATAAGAATATAAAGGTATTGTGTGAGTTTGGAATGTCAAAGCGAAAAAGAATCTAATTGAGCAGTGGACT
>JAASGT010001142.1:0-10941 GCA_023334315.1 Globisporangium alternatum | reverse complement strand
CCGAGATGGTGAGCTGTTAGATGGTGCGCCTAAATCACGATTCGTACTTAGGTTAGTTATGATCATTTCGTTTTCCGCAGTCTCGTTTGATGATGATAATAATAGTAACCGCTGGGCTACAATTCTATGACCGAGATACAAACAAAATCATGATAAATCATTGTAATTTCAACATGATCTAGCATGATTCATCCGAATGCTCAAACAAAGTGTTTTGATTTTGCTTTTTTAATTGTGCTATTACAAAGTATTTGTTTTAGTCAAATGTGACTGCTTCATTCCACATTCACGCGACCTTCGCGCAACTGCTTCTTTCTGGATACATGCCCAGTTCCCAACGTTCAACATCACACAATATCGACAACACCAGAGCTCATGGCCTCCGCTTCCGCCGTCGCCGATGCGGTGCCTGCCTCCTCCTCCTCTGTGCTGGCGAAGCGCGTGACGCTCAAGCCCTTCGGTGCGTCTCGCTGCCCTCTCGCTTATTGACGTATTATTATTCCTACGGCTCTCGCTCACACACCGCCGTGTCATGTCACCATGTTGTTTCTGTCATCTGTGCGCACGCGCACGACCGTAGGCGCGCTGGAGAACCTGTCGGCGTCGTGCCCGTGGGCGATCTTCCCGCGCAAGAAGCTCGACATCACGTACCGCGACGTGGCCGCGGGCCTGCAGTCGTGCTTCACGCTGCGCGAGAGCCAGCGAGACGAGTGCGAGCGCAGGCTCACGAGCCACTGGGACCCGTCGGGCCACTCCATGGTCACGCTCTCCGTCCGGTACGCTTTATGCTTACTATGTGTGTCTGTGGCAATGTATGCATTCGCTAATATAGGCGTATGGCACTGGTGTCTCTCTATAGAACGGGCTTTGACCTGCTGCTGCAGACGCTGAAGCTGCCCAAGGGCAGCGAGATCCTCTGCAGCGCCATCACGATCCCGGACATGCTCTACCTGGTCAAGTATCACGGCCTCGTGGCCGTGCCTGTGGACCTGGATCCGCAGACGCTGGCCGTCGACATGGACATGTTGAAGCGTTCGGTGACCAAGAACACGAAGGCGATCCTCATCGCGCACATCTTTGGCTCCCGCTTTCCGCTCGAGCCCGTCTTGGACTTTGCGGACGAGCAAGACCTCATGGTGATCGAGGACTGCGCGCAGGCATTCTCCGGCATGAACTACACGGGTGAGCGCCGCGCTGACGTGTCAATGTTCAGCTTTGGCTCGATCAAGACCGCGACGTCCTTTGGCGGCGCGCTCGTGCGCGTCAAGAACCCACTCGTGCTCGAAGAGATGAAGCGCCGTGAGAGGCGGTACCCGAACCGAACGAACCTGTTCTTCTTCCAGCGCCTGCTTAAGTACGGATTCTTTCACGGGGTGACCACACCTGCGGTCTACGGGATCTTCCTCCACGCGTGCAGAGCTGTTGGTGGTACGTTTATATGGATACTGTTGCGTATGATGTCGTCATGGTGGCCATGGTTGCTCTGATTCTGATACTGTGGTGGTGTTCAATGATCGTATAGCCAACCACGACCAGGTGATCACGTCTGCGATCCGCGGCTTCAGTGGCGGCGAACTGGTGTCACTGCTCCAGTTCCGCCCTTCGATGGCACTGCTCGGTCTGCTGTACCACCGCCTCTCAACGGTCGATGACCCGTACATCAACCTGCGAAAGTGCGTTACACGTGCTGTAAATCACCATCACGTGGAATTTCCTACCTGGGTTTCTCACCAACACACGCTGGTGTTCTCTCATGACTTGCTTACACTTCAGACTCAAAAGCGAGCAGCTCCGTGATGCAGTCGGCAAGATTCCGAACGTCCAGGTACAAAACTCGTATTCAAGTGGCTGGCACTGACCTGCATCATGTGTACTAACGTCCGAATGCTTGTAAACTGCCATTTAGATTCCTGCGATCAGTGCCGAGGAGCACTACTACTGGCTCTTCCCCGTCGTGGTGCCGTCCCCACAGGATGTCGTCGACTACATGAACGCCCAGGTGCGTCACGCCATTCTCAATGTCGGTGCGCGTGACAACAGTAGCGTGACGCTCTCCTCTTTGGATTCTTTTTTCTTCCATGCAAATAGGGCTTTGACGTCACGTCGGGTGCGACACAGCTGGCTTTCGTCCCAAGGTGAGGATTGAGATTCCAGATACTCGCAAAAAGTCTCTCATCAAACTGCGGTCTCTAACATTGTTGACCGTTGCTTGTATCAGCCCATACGGAGCGGAGCACGACCCGAAGAATGCCAAGTTCATCATGACACAGTACGTTCTCTGCTGTCTAGATTACTCAAGTAATTCTGAAGTACCTTCTGACGCTCATCTATCATTCGTTAGCCTCGTGTACCTGCCCGTGACAGCGGAGATGCCAGAGTGGGCACTGAAGAAGATGATCGAGTGCTTCCGGACAGCAGTCAGCTTCTCCCGACTCTAGTCCACGCGCGTACACACATACTGCCTTTACTTTCTCCCAGTAGGTAGGTACTGCTAAACTTGCCTGCTCGACAGCTAACGGTCTTCGTCATTTCGATAGACGCGCTCTGCTCAGCCACGCTTTTCTGCTTCAGCAGGGCATCATTGCCATCCCAACTCACATAGTTTTGCCGACTCGATTCTCAAAGTAATACACCATCAACAATGCATGCAGAGTGATATTCGAAAGCTTATCCGGTGGTGTCGTCTATCCAAGCGGCAAGAAACAAAAGTCGGCGGTGCGGATATTCTACAATAGGGTGGCAGACACGACCAAGATCGCCAAGGCGGCGATCACGCCGCTCTGAAATACGCTGAAGCTCTGAGCGGCACTGGTGGTGGTCGAGCTTCCCGTGGTGGAGCCCGTCGAAGTGGCCGAGTCGGAGCTCGAGGCCGTGTTGCTGCCAGTCCAGGTACCGCTCGACGTTTGGCTCGGACACACGAAGCTCGAGGCCTTGCTTGGGCACGAGAGGCTCTCTTCGCTGTCGGCGTCCCAGGTGATGCTGGCAAGCGTCGCGAAGCCTGAGGGGCACGCTGGAGGCGAGCTTCGGTCGCTGTCAGGGGTGAAGGCTGACATTTTCGCCTCGTCCGATGTGTCGGTCGAGTTGTACTGCGTCGAGAGGTTGTAGTAGTTGGGCATCGGGTTGTACGAGCACGAGACGTTCGAGTGGTCGCAGTCCTCCGGCGAGTAGTATCCCAGGCCGTAGTTCTGCGCGCCGTAGGTCGTGAACGGGTACACGGACGCGTCGTCGCCCGTCTTGGAGTTGGCGTTCTCGGTCGAGAACTCGAAGGCGAAGCCACCCGTGAAGACCTGACGGAAGGTCTTGGTGAAGAGCCAGCCGGCCTGGAGCCACGTGCGCTGCGCCTCGTACTTACCGACGGTCGGGAAGCTCTTGTCGAGGCAGCCGAACTCCGTGAGCATCACTGGGATCGACGTCTTGTACGAGAGGAATGTGGTGACGAGCTCGGAGAAGCCCGTAGCCTTGCTCACGTCCGTGACCGTGCCGTCGCAGTATTGGTACGCGTTGAGGCCGAACCACTCAGCGTTCTCGAGCGTGTCCGTGGAATCGGTTCGGCAGTTGTAGTACTTGGCGTTCTCCTCGCGGTCCGTGTCAGCCGAGACGACACCGACAGGGATCGCGCGCATGGTGGACGAGCAACCGGAGATGAACTTACGCATGTCCTTGATGAATTTTTTCTGGCACGGCGCGTTTGTCGAGGCGTCTGTGGCCACGTGGTTGACCTCGTTACCGGCACTGAAGCCCAAAACGTTGTCGTAGTCGGCAAACGCGAGGATGATCTGCTCGCCGCGGTCCTTGAGCGTCGATGAGTAGCACGTTGGGTACTTGTCCTTGGTGATACCGCAGCCCTCGCAGCTAGCGCTCAGGTCGATGAGTGCGTACATGCCGTGCGAGCGCAAAGCGCACATGAACTTGTCATGCGACTTGGTCGGGTCGACAGCATACAACCGCACGGCATTCGCGCCAGTCGCGGCCAGGTACGGGATATCCTTACTCCAGACATCGGAGTAGTCATCCGTGAAGAAGTCGATGTTGTTCACGTCCAGCTCACCGGTGTTCGGTCGCGGGTAGTAGTCGATGCCCTTGGCACTGAAGTAGGCACCGGTCTTGGCGTCGAACATCTTGTAGCCCTTGATCATGATCGGGTTCGTGTACGCGGTCGCGGCCGGGAACGACGTGGAGAGCACCGCAGTAGCCGCGAGCGCAGCGAACGCCACAGGAGAGAGCTTCATGGTCGTTGGTGTGTGCTGGTGGGAAGAGAAATTGGAGACTGAGGAGCTCCAGGTCACGACGACGTAGTAATGGAAGCAGAGGAGGGGGCGGTGGATGATAGAGAGAGAGCCGAGTGGATATTTGCTCTCCTGCTTATCCTGACAAAGACGAGCTGCTGTGGCTGTTGAGGAACGAAAGAAGAATATGGCGTTGGACTCGCGTGGGTCCAAAAATATCTCATATCGCCTTGTTAGATGTTGTGTTGGCCGAGTCGCGAGTCACACTCTAGTCGAAACAGCTGTTTCTGAATGCCAATCAAAATATTCCGCGAGGCTAGTCAATGAGTGATGGTCGTCGTGTCGCCATTGCGAGGATCCTATCCGAAGAGCTCCTCAACTCCCAAAAGCTCTCGTGACTGTCGTCCCGTCGTCCGACGTGTGCCCATTTGCAACAAACGTCTGAGAGCAGACAGGTGGGATCTCGTCAAATGTCGTCCGTCCTGGGATCCGAGCAACCGACTACTGGCTCCCGTGCACAAGCAATCCGAGTCCGTCTGTCTGGGCTGCAATGCTTGCGAGCTCTATTAAATTAGTACTTGTATGAAGTCATGGATCTATCTAACTACGATATGCATCGCCACCTGGCTGGCGCTTTGCTGCATGAATGCGTCAAAGTTCGTCACACGGGTGTGCCTTCGCTTAGGCAAATGCGACGCCAATTGCCAGCGCCATGCAGACCGAGATCATCGAGGTCACGAGACCTGAAGCTAGCGGCGACGAGGCGCTGGTCTTCGTACCAATGGATGTTCCTGGCGTCGCGGTGGTTGTACTAGGGGTGGTGGTTGTACTAGGAGTGGTGGTTGTACCAGAGGTGGCGGTTGTGGTCGTGGAGGTGACAAGACTCGAGCCCGCCCACGTACCGCTCGAGATCTGGCTAGGGCACGTGAAGCTCAGCACTGCGCTCGGGCACGCGAGGCTGGTGACCTTGTCAGTGGCCCAGGTGGCACTTGCGAGATTTGGAAAGCCCGATGGACACGCTGGCGGAGTCGTGCGGTCGCTATCCGGTGTGAACTCACTCATGGTTGCCTCACCCGCAAAGCTCGTGGCGTTGTACTGGGTCGCTAGGCTCTTGTAGTTGGGCATTGGGTTGTATGTGCACGCCGTGGTATTGTGGTCGCAATTCCCGGGCGAGTAGTAGCCCAGGCCGTAGTTCTGCGCACCGTACTTGGTGAACGGGAATGGCGCATCGCTCTTGGAGTTAGCGTTCTCGGTCGAGAACTCGAAGGCAAAGCCGCCACTGAAGACGTCGCGGAACTGCGACGTGTGCAGCCAGCCAGCCTGGAGCCACGTGCGCTGCGCGTCGTAGCCGTCCACAGTCGGGAAGCTCGGGTTCAGGCAGCCAAACTCCGTGAGTATCACTGGGATCGATGTCTTGTAGGCCTTGAAGTCGGTCACCATCTGCGTGAAGCCCACAGCCTTGCTCACGTCAGTGACCGTGCCGTCGCAGTACTGGTACGCATTCAGTCCATACCACTCGGTATTCTCGAGCGTATCCGTGGGATCGGTTCGGCAGTTGTAGTACTTGGCGTTCTCCTCGCGCTTGTGGTCAGCCGAGACGACGCCCACGGGGATCGCGCGCATTGTCGACGAGCAGCCAGCGATGAACTTGCGCATGTCTTTGATGAACTTCTTCTGGCACGGCGCGTTCGTCGTTGGGTCGGCCACGACGTGGTTCACCTCATTACCGGCGCTGAAAGCCTACAGTTTGACAAACCAGTGAGTTTGCGCTCTACCTAAGTGAAGTTAAACTATGCAGCAGTACGCGCTTGAGCCACCACGTACCAGGACGTTGTCATACTTGGCGAACGCAGTGATGATCTGCTCGCCGCGGTCCTTGAGCATCGACGAATAGCATGCCGGGTACGGGTCGTTGGAGATCGAGCAGTTCGTGCAGCTAGCAAGAGAGCAGCATTACCAGCGCAGAGTCAGCGCCACACACTCACTAGACTTCCAGAATATACTAGGAAAACACAAACCAACCTGGCACCGAGGTCCACGAGCGCGTACATGCCGTAGGAGCGCAGCGCGCACATGAACTTGTCGTGGGACTTGCTTGGGTCGACAGCATACAACCGCACAGCGTTCGCGCCAGTCGCGGCCAGGTACGGGATATCCTTACTCCAGACATTGGAGTAGTCGTCCGTGAAGAAGTCGATGTTGTTCGCGTCGAGAGTACCGGTGTTGGGTCGCGGGTAGTAGTCGATGCCCTTGGCGGCGAAGTAGGCGCCGGTCTTGATGTCGAACATCTTGTAGCCCTTGATCGTGATCGGGTTCGTGTAGCTTTGAGAGATGGAGGTAAAGCACGAGAGCGTGACGACGCCAGCGAGGATGGTGGAGAGCTTCATGATTCGAATGTAGAAGTGTTGTAGAGCACTGGAAGTTGTTGGTGCTGAGGGAAATTGGTGAGTGAGTACCTTGTAGTCAGCGACCACTGTTGGCTGCCTGCGAGGCGAATAAGGATCGCTACTACCTACCAAGAGTTCCATGGAGATCTTGGCTCAGAGTGGTGATGGTGGTGGTGTAGATACCATTGCATCGTAGACTTGTCGGTATCTTATGAGGGATTAGGATGACTTAGGAGGGTCAGATATGTAGATTCGCGAGTCCTTGACGACTTGTCGTCGCTCGTCCTAGAGTCCGCCGGACGGTCTAAGGTACCCGCCTATTAATACTGCGGAGGGCTCACTTTCTTTAGCGCAGTTCCTCAGTGACACGAGTGCATCTGAGGACGAAGACAATGGCCACAGGGAAGTCTCGTGAAGGATCACCTTGCCCAGCGCACAAGGACTCTTACTTCCTGTGGCCTTGGCATTTTTTTCTTTAGGATACTTGACATAGACGGTAGCACGATTGAATATGGAGAGATAGTAGTGTACAAGTGAGGGAGGACTTCCCCATGACACGGGAGGCTGCTGGCATCCCAGGTACCAGTTAATATACACGCACATGAGCTGTTGCTCGCCTTTGAAAAGCGAGCAACGCAAATCTCGTGCAGACAGTGACCGCCACCAACAACTCGCGCGCGTTCAAACCTCTGAATGAACCGTTCGATGCTGAGGAAGTGCAGAGGCTATGGCCATGATGCTGACGAAGGACTTGCTCTCGCTCTTAGTACCAAATGCGACGCAAGCGAGCGTGACACCGTAAGTATCTGAAACACCCTTTGTCGCAGGCTAAATTGAGAGGGGCAACCGCGCAGTACTCGCTCGTCCTGCCTGGACGCAATTAGACACAAGTCAGCCACCCTCGAGGTGCAGTAGCATTACCAAAAGGCTTCACACCACAAGATGCAATGCGTTCCAGGAACGCTCCAACCAAATCTGTTTTAGACGCGACTTCGTTTCTCGAAATCATCTCGCTATCCTCTGTCGCCAATGGACAGAGCGCGCCCAATGGAGACTTTGCAGCCTCGCATGCACAAAAAGACATCTGCTGGATATCATCGCATGCTGTTAGAGCCCCACGATCGCGTGCATCATACTTTGATAGGCATAGTATCTAATATTGAAGTCCCATGAGAACATGCAAGTTGTTGCCCTCCTCAGCCTACTGTAGCCTAGCAATAGGCAGACACCAAGGCTTCAGCTCTCAGGTCCTCTCACTTTGCAACTTGCCAGCAATCTCAACCACCTACTACCAACACCACCAAGGCGTATATCTCCAGCCACAATGAAGCCATCGACTCTGCTCTTCGCGCTCGCCGCCCTCACTACTAGCATCTCGACCATGCTCCCGACCACAACGGCGTACACGAACCCGATCACGATCAAGGGCTACAAGATGTTCGACGCCAAGACCGGCGCCTACTTCAGTGCCAAGGGCATCGACTACTACCCACGACCGAACACCGGTGAGCTAGACGTGAACAACATCGACTTCTTCACGGACGAGCACTACGACGTGTGGAAAAACGACATCGAGTTCCTCGCTGGCGCCGGCGCTAACTCGATCCGCCTCTACGCCGTCGACCCGAGCAAGTCGCACGACAAGTTCATGTGCGCTTTGAGCGAGAAGGGCATCTACGTGCTCGTGGACCTGGGCGCGAGCTGCGAGGGCTGCGGCATCTCCAAGGACAAGTACCCGGCATGTTACTCATCCACTCTGAAAACCCGCGGCGAGCAGATCATCACGGCGTTTGCGAAATACGACAACGTCCTAGGCTTTAGTGCCGGCAACGAAATCAACCACGTGGTGTCCGACCCCATGTCGAACGCGCCGTGCCAGAAGAAGTTCATCAAAGACATGCGCAAGTTCATCGCTGGCTGCTCGTCGACAATGCGCGCGATCCCCGTGGGCGTCGTGCTCGCGGACCACTCGCGCAAGGAGAACGCGCTCTACTACAACTGCCGCACAGACGCCACGGACACGCTCGAGAACGCTGAATGGTACGGCCTCAACGTGTACCAGTACTGCGACGCGTCCGTGACCGAGATGAAGAGCGCCACGGGCTTCACGCAGTTGGTGACCGACTTCACGTCCTACAAGACATCGATCCCAGTGATGCTCACGGAGTTTGGCTGCCTGAACCCGAGCTTCCCGACTGTGGACGGCTACGACGCGCAGCGCACGTGGCTCCAGGCTGGCTGGCTGCACACGCCGCAGTTCCGCAAGGTCTTCAGCGGTGGCTTTGTGTTCGAGTACTCAACCGAGAACGCCAACTCCAAGGGTGACGCGCCATTCCCATTCAAGACATACGGTGCGCAGAACTACGGCCTGGGTTACTACTCGCCTGAGGATTGCGACCACAATACCAAGGCGTGCACATACAACCCAATGCCCAACTACAAGAGCCTGACCAAGCAGTACAAGGCTGTGGACACGTCGGGCGAGGCGGCCATGAGTGCGTTCACACCGGATAGCGATCGCACGACTCCGCCAGCGTGCCCCGCGGGCTTTGCAAAGCTCAAGGACATCAGCTGGCCGACGGACGGGCTCAAGAGCACCACCTGCCCCGCGGCGCTCGCCACGTTCACGTGCCCATCGCAGAAGTCCAGCGGCTCGAAGACTAAAAACTCGTCGACGTCAGCGACCACCGTCAAGAGCGACAGCACCACGTCGGCGCCAGCGTCGGCCTTGAATTCGACGATCAACAGCACGGTGAGCAGCGCTGCGGGCTCGTCACCTGTGCAGAGGACGCTCGCGACCTCGGTCCTCGCGATCGGACTCTCGATGATGGCCACCGCCTTGTTCTTATAGACACGCACCAAGGAGTGAGAGCGATGCGAGTCGTTCGCATTGCATTACTATTGTCCTTGTGTACGAGGCATTCGTTTCGAGTTCATAGATTATTACGTAATTGGCAGCAGCAAAAGTTCACCAACGAACCGTTCTCTTCTCGCTCTACGCAGTTGCTAGGGATCTGACAGAAGGACCACCAAGCTGGCTCCACCCATGAAAGCTCACCTCGTCTAGGACCTACGAGACTTTCTTTGCATGAAGGCCCAGGTGTGCGTGAAGCTCAGTACTCAGCTTTGAGACCAAATATTCACCAAATGTTCATTGATGTTCGAAAGTGTTGCTCACATGGGCAATATACGTTGCTTGAACCAGCAATGATCGATTCCAGAAGCCGTGCCACGCGGAAGGGCGGCGTCGAGAAGCACGTGAGGTGACGACGTGATGGAGCAAGCAGTCAAGTTTTTTATTTCAGATCGTGGTTGCTTGCTTGCATCGCAACGAGAGTACTTCAAAGTACACGGAAATATTGAATCAGCAAAGCTGCACAAATGTGGTGATCCCGTGGAGTACTGGGGTACATAACCGGGGTATCTCGATACAAGCAGCTTTCTCCCCACTCCCAGTGAGGCCCCTGGATGGCGTCTCCTAGACTCCAGCAGTCCATTGGTTTAGTGAGGCTCGCTGGGCAGCGGCGAGCACTCTGTGCTTGTGTAATATCAATTCGAAACATCCAACCAGCGAGAATACAAGTGGCGATCTCAGGGAGTTCCAGCTCCCCAGTACGTGTTCTGCCTTTTCTTGCCTAACACGTCACAACAAACAAAAACAACGGACTGACACAAGCCGAGCGGCGCAGCGCTAATCATTGATACGAGGTCCGCAACGTTCCGATAGATGAGATATGGGTGCAGATGTGGTGTACAAAATGCATGCCCGTCATACTGGTGCACACTGGGTAGTGTTGTGCCTGTGCGTCATTTTGTATTTTGTGGTGTTTGTGCGTAAGCAAAGTCAACGCTCGACGTTCCTCTTCCTGCTACGTCTGTTTCTTATGCAACTACAAGCGATTCCTCTCGTGTTGTGTGTGAGCACTGCGGCATTATCATGCGTGTCTTTGGCCGCTGTGCGCGGGCACGCTCCTAGCTACAGCGTGAAGCGACTGTGCGCGCATTGTTTGTCTAGTTTGCTCAGGTGTTTTGCGTGTCTCGTTAGCACCCCTCAATAGGTGTTATCTATACGTGCAGAAGTAAATACCATCATCTTAGTGGCAAAGACACTGTTCGCTGCAGCATGCGGCCTGTTCGTACAACAGAATTCGTGGCGTCAAGCTAGTGAAGGTTGCTACACTGATTGGTTGGAAGCTGTCTATTTGACGTCAGTTCATCACTCCGCGAACACTCGACGTGACTATCCGTGTATGGTGGCGCATTCTCCCAGTGCACTACTTCTTCTGGCGTCAAGGCGACCAAGCTCTCCGGTACTGCGTGCACGGCTG
>JAASGT010001141.1:0-10946 GCA_023334315.1 Globisporangium alternatum | reverse complement strand
TCCCACAAGATACCAACATGTATTGACCTGTTGGATGTCTTGTTAATCTTGTACTAACTTGCACAGGCTCTGGCGTCAACCGCGCCACGATGAGCTCCCTTCTCACTCAGCCACTGGCGCGAAGGGACGCGTCACCCAGAGAGCACCCAACCGCAGGTTGAAGCTGACTCCAAAGTGTATTCACTATTCCTTCATTCGCCATGTCGGCCGAATACGCGATGCGCATGGAAGTGCTGCGCAGCAAGCGCGAGGAGCTGTGCGTACGCGTGCACAGACAGCAGCAGCTCTATTACTTGCTGCGTGTGTACATATTTACTTACTTACATCTCGGCCTTTTGTGTGTGTGCACTTGTGCGTGACATAGCACGGCGCGACGCGTGGCGGTCGAGAAGAAGATCGCGCTGCGCGAAGCGACCGCTGCTGAGTTCAGCGCCGTGGCGCTGCAGAGCTACAAGCACAAGTGGAAGCGTCTGCGCACGGCTGCCGTGGCAGCGAAGGCGCGCAACGACGAGTTCATCCGCTCGCTGCACGCGACGCAGCAGAAAGCAAATGAAGCATATCTGCAGCACAAGAACGACCTCACGACGTCCAGCGCGCTGCTCGAGCAGGAGAAGGTACACTACTTCCAGAAGATCGAGGCAATTTACCCCGCGTGGCAGGAGAAGCTGCAGCAGACGCGGCTGCAGACGCTCAAGGCGCTCGAGGACAAGAAGCGCGCGGTCGAGAAGCGGCGGTACCTGGCAAAGAAGGTAAGATAAGGCGCGGAAGACCGAGCTGGAGTGTCGAGCATGAGTATGTAAAAGGCTGACTGACTGATGTCTTTGTCGTGCTGCAGACGTTTGAGAAAGAACGGTCGCTGTCCGATCTCATTCGGCAAACGGTACGACTGTTACCACGCTTCCTTGCCAAGTCCCCTGTGGTCGAGTCATAGTCCGCGCGACTCAGCAATGTACTTTATAATGTACTGGTGTATGCAGAGCCACGAGATTGAGTTGTCGGAGAATCTGGAGAAGAACGAGGCGTACGAGCGCGAGCTGCTGCGTCGCCAGAGCACCGTGCAAGGTGAGCGTGTGATAGGGCCATGTTTATGATGAACTTGTGTGTTTGTTTCGGCCGCATGACCATCTGTGATGCTTTCTGCTAGCGACTCGGCTGGACCACACGATTCGAGAACACGCACTTGGAGCGAGATCGTACATGGCCCAACAAGCACAAGAGCATATCCGGGAGGCTGCATACGTTGACGAGCAAGTTGCAGGTATGCATGCATTCGTGTACTCGATTTATGATGACCCCTTTTATGCCGAGTCCAGCGTACTGGTATTCTTACTTCAGCTCTCACTGTTGGATGCCCTAGACACGCTCTTTGACACGTTTTCTCCGCGTAGG
Organism: Globisporangium alternatum; assembly: GCA_023334315.1. Lineage (NCBI taxonomy): Eukaryota > Oomycota > Peronosporomycetes > Pythiales > Pythiaceae > Globisporangium > Globisporangium alternatum. Next base: position 9,557 of record JAASGT010001141.1, on the reverse strand, counting down.
GCACTTCAAGCGCTGAAGGAGGCGAACAGGTACGCCAGGGTTGTTTACCACAAGGCTGGTTGGGCATGAAGAGACTGAACTATTGTTGTGTTTGTGCACAGCTCGCTTTCTTTCTCAGAGTACGAAGAGAAGCAAGTGGTGCCGCAACACTCAATCAACATCGAGATCCCTCACGCATCTGTCCGATATGAGAAGCAAGAGCCGCCACCTCAGCGCTATGCCAAGACAGAGGACCCTCGCACTTCGCAGCAACAAATTTCGTTGGAACTTAGTCAGAACAACCAGTATCAGCACCAATTTTCCTCATTGCCAAATGGGACTGCGTTTCAGCCAGCCGCTCATGCCGATGCATTCCAGTGGATAACTTATCACGAGCCAATGATCCAAGATATGTCTACTATCCGGACAGACGCTGTTGCCGCCAACGCCACTCAGAGTCACCTCGCAGCCAATGTGGCTGCTTCTTCCGACGTCAAACAAGCTCCGCCTGCCATCAACACCACCCAGAGATTTGAGCGCGATGTTTTCACAAGCCCAGTACGCAAGGACTTCGCTCAACCGAACGCTGTCAAGCAAACTCTCATCAAGACCGAACAAGTTGGAACCCTGCAAGCTGGAAGTGTACCCTCTGATAGCTTGCAAAGCTATGAAGCAACACAGTCAATTCTCCAATCAGAAGCTTTGGGAGTTGCATCAGCGAGTGTACCGACGCAGTCAGCAAGCGAGAACCAAGATTCAGACCCACCGCGCTTATATCCGGAGAAGACACTGGTATCAGCTTCTGAGCACCTGGTGGCACCATCCGAAACCGAAGCAAATCTTGCTGCAAGTGAGAACAAGACGCCGAGCTTCTCCCCAGCAGTTGACTACCCAGTCGCGCAGCACGAGCCCCATGATAAGTCATCTCCACAAAACCACGATTTACCCCAGAGTTCAGCCTTGTCCGATGCGAAGAGTGCCTCAACTCCGGAAATTATCGCAGAGATTCAACACGAAGTGTCCAGCTCAATCAAGGGAAATACCGAGGCAAGTAAACGCGTCGATATCAAGAGGGAACAACAACACAGCAAGCAAAAACCAAGCAGCTTCGCCAAGATCACTTCGATGCACGACTCGTTTGATGGTCTCAGTGATTCCATGGCGCCCGATAGAATGATGTTCGACTCTAACGACGCATTTAGAGGTGGGGTTTCCCCACTCGAGAGCAGACAAACGGTGGACTTGACTCTCAACATCGTGAACTCTTTCGATTCGAGCGCCTCTAACGCCACGATCAGCTCCGTAACCGAGTTGAGTCAATTTCAAAGAGAAACAGTCGCCAACGTCATCACAAAGTCTGAAGCTGGCACGAAGAGCGATCCGAATGCACAGATCATGATGCTCAACTCTGTGGAGAGCCTGGATGGTTTGGACACAAGTCGATCAGCGCTGAGTCCCGGCCACGACTTTGGATCTTCTTCAATGGCTGAAATGAGCTTGTCGCCAGGGAGATCTGATGAAGATCGGATCAGGTTCTTCAATGCGTCCACTGATTCATTCTCATATTCAGTGACTGGGCAAGAGCCAAATGAACTAGTCCACGACAGTCCGCTCGCGAGATCTCCTGCTGATGCCTCGCGCCTTGAAGACTCTGCTATCACAATGCGTAGTGCGACAGAATTCTCAGACTTGAAGGCTCCTTCACTGCTTCACGAAAGAGATGTCGGCCAAGAAGCACAAAAAACGGAAGTCACCGTCGCATACCCAGAGCCTTTGGTGAGCGAAAAATCGACTAAGAAGAGCGGAGACGAGTCTGTTCAAGGCAGAAAGCGCTTAGCAGAAGCTGTCGCCGGAGCTGCCGAAGAGAAACCAGTCGAAGAGGTACTGAATATGCTTGTGGTGTGTGACTTCACACACGTGCGTGTGCTTTGCTGTCTAACCTCGTTTTGTTTGATAAACGGAGCAGAAGAAGGCTTCTCCGATTGAGAAGCTCTCCATGGCAGACAAAGTCAAGGTTCTGGGAGCGCTGATCACGCGAGTTGAAGAAGGCGCGGCAGAAGGTGATCAGTTCAGTGCTTCAATAGATGACAGCGAGTCGACTGCAGACACGAAGCGCGAGCTCGTGCGGTACGTGCAGTTCTTTTCCATCATTAATGAATCTCGCAAACGGCATATTAACTCTTATGTACGTGCGTAGAATGGCAGCTGGTGGTCGAAAAGCGCAGATCAACTTTTTTGGCTCCGATATCTGCTTTGAGCTCGTGCTTGATATCGCCAAGGAGCTCGGCCCAGGTGCGAATTTCAATGAAACATCCATGAATCCTGCTGCTGATATACTAACTAATTTTGAGACTTTTTCTCTGTGTATGCCCAGTTCTATTCCCTGCTCGAGCGTTTGAAGGGATCATGAACGAACAAAAGATCAAGAAGGTGCACCAGAACTCGAAAGACAAGGAACTCGGTACGTTGAGCTGGAGATATCTGAGACGCTGTAATGCACATTTGGTACTAAATCTCTAGTCACGTCTCGCTTCTGTCTGTGCTAGACTTGTGGAAGCTCCTGTCAGTCCACATGAAGCAGATGGTGGCTTTGAAAGCCTTCTCCGTTTCAGTTGTGACCGATCTATTCGGAAATGCGTTCCTCCACCACGACCCAGCGAACCAGCGATCTCAGCGCAAGGTAGGCTACCACTCTGACGTTTCCTACGATCCAGAAATTGTAAAGCCAATGATCGTGATTGTGATGGTTTTGTGCTGCTGTAGATGAAGGAGCTGCTCTACAGCGTCTGTGGAGCAACTGCATCGTCCATCAGCCCTAGAAAAGACAGTGTCGCTTCGTCACCTTCGCCAAACAGGGGCTACCAACCACAGCGAGATGAGTACGAAGCCTCAGGCTCAAATTTTGGAAAGCAAAGTCAACACCAAACCCAGCAGCAACAGTCGCAGGCTCCTCGATTCGAGACCCCATCGTTGCTTCAGACCGCGTTCTTGCAACACCAGAGTCCACCAAAGCCAAAGACGTTTGGACTAGGATCTGCTAGGTACTGTTCACACAGAAACTTTCCCTATATTGTCTCTGAGTAGCTTGTCACTGACTCTCCTGCGTGCATTGTGGTTGTTTTCACTTGTTCTGCTCAGCTTGAAAAAGAAAAACGACACTCAAGACGTTCTCCAGAGCATGGCGTCTTCGCCAGCGAAGCTCTCGCACAAGGTACATTGGTTTGCTTCACATCTGTCATTGCATTTATCGTGCTCACAGTGATTTTATACGGCACTGCAGCTGATGCGTGGAGGGAAAATGAGGGACTACTCCGAGTTTGAAGAAGAAGAAGAGGTGGATCTACAGAACCTCATCGGGAGCAAAAGCAAAGCAGGGGCAGGCACCAGCAGCGCCATGTCGGCGTCATCGATGGGTGGATTGTACAAACCCTCACCCTCAAGTTCAGCTTCTGCGACACAGCGAGGACGCGCTGCTACTAAAGACGACAATGAGTTTGATGTCGACTTCTAGGCTCGACAGGGGACGTAGAGAGAAGGGAGAACATGTGCAAAATAGGTAAGAGAGTGCACCAAACATGCTTGTGCTCATGTGGCCATGTGCATGATTGCATATATCACTTGATCATATTCACACTGACGAAATTGTAGGCGAAGACGAGCAAAGAGATGAACGTGTATATCGCGCATCCTGATTCCCGCTCGTGCTTGATCTTGGTAAAGTTGACGATCAGGAGGTCTATGAAAGGCAGGCTAACACGCTTGCTACAGCGCGCGTCGGTTCGGATGCGCAGGTGGGCGGCCTCCATTCATACTCCCTCCCCCTGACGCGTCCTCACTTGAGCCGCTGTAGTCGTGGAAGCTGCTACTCGTGAACGAGTCCTTCGGGACTGCGCCACCGAAGCCGTCGATGCTGTTACTACCACTCATGGACATCGTTGACGCCCCGCCGCCGGCTCCCACGCTGCCATTCATGCCATTGCCATTCTGGCTGCGCTGCTTGGCCTTAGCGCCAGCTTTCAGGGTCTTGTACCATTTCTCGTACTTGGCCAACTGCTCGTCTTTGCTTTTCACCGACTCGGTGAGCTGTGCGAGCTGCTGCTCCTGGAGCTTGAGCTTCTTCTCGAGCGCCGCATTGCGCTGCTCGTACAGAGTAACGTCGCCTTGCGTTTGGTTTGCAATGGACGGACTAGCACTGCGTTCACTGATGCTGTTGCGCTGGCGCCGCCATTCTTCCAGCGCTCGTTTGATCATCACGAGCTACAGACAAAAAGATCATAGACCACGATCCTTCAGACCACGAACTGTACACAAAAGCCCATACAAGTTCGCCAGCATCACAAAGACTCACCTTCTGGTTGTAATGCACCTTGAACTTCTCCATCGACTCTTGGATCTCCTTGTTCTCGTTCTGCACATTCGCCAGCGTATCGCATTTCTACAACAATGATCGAGTGAGAACCAGAGTACTGCATGCCCTCACAGTCATGACATTGAGCGCAGCTCGCACCTTCAACAGCTTGGTGTTCTCGGAGCTGAGCGTCTTGACTGTGTTGAGCAAACGCACGATCTCGTACTTCTGATGGGCAACCGTCTCCTGCAGACTCTCCATATCGGACGCGCTCTGCATCGCACCATTCGGACTAGAGCCACTGGAGCTATTGCGTCGATCTAGTTGCGCATTTGCGATCAGAGTGCGATCGACGCCACCGCTACTGCTGTTTCCATGAGGATGTGGATCGCTGCTGCCTCTGCTTGAAGGAGAGCTGGACGACCGCTGCTGTTTGTGGAAGCGGTCGTCCATGATCCCGCGCTGCCCGTACTGCTGCTCCATAAGACTACACAATATATAGATGCATTATATTCACACGATACTCAGCACAAGAATTTCACAGAGAATGGAATGATGAATTAGTACCGCAGACGCTGGTTTCGCATTCGCGAGGCGACAGCTGCTCGCAATGTCGATCCGCCGTCGATTGCCGTCGCGTGGACGCCGACAGACGCTCTTCATATCGATTACATGCATACAAATGTCATAGGGAAACAATTTTGAGTCCTTGCCATCATCCAGATTCCATAGAGGCAACAAAAGAATGCGTACTTTGTCTTGGCTGGCAAGAGGCAGAACGAATCCCCGAGCGACGACGACAGGTGGCGCGACGACATGAGCACGTTGTTCTGTTATCGAAAAACGCGCACAAACTCAGTTACACACCATCACAGCATATCCACCAACGCTTACACAGAAACAGCAGCAGTACCTTGTCAGCCGATCCGGCGCTTGAGAGTCCGATTTCCTGCAGTTTGCGCCACAGTTCCTCCATTTCTGCCGCCGCGAGGCTCAGCTGTGTCTCGGCGGCAGCGCTCGCTGCAGGGTCATGTGTGTCAGCACCTGTATTCTTGCTATCAGCACTCGAGTATGCTCGCGTGGTCGTCAACACGCTAACTGTGTCATCGTCAGGAGTCGCGTCCTTCCTCTCTCGCGACACTTTGTCATTGCCACCTACAGCGCTATCTTTGCCCCGCGCCTGCAAGCCTCTCCCACCACCACCACCATTGATAGTAGCTAGTGGCTCCTGCGCGGGCTGCGGCATGCGCGCCTGCGCCACTTTCGCGCGGTACTCGTAGTTCTCGGCGAGCAGCAGCAGCGCGTCGACCGTGCGCTTGCTCGCGACGCCGGCGGCCGCCTGCACGAAGCGGTCGCTCGCGAGCCGCCCCTCACGCTCGGCTGCTGCAAAGTCCTCTCGCCGCAGCGCGTCCTCTGTGCGTAGTGCGTGGAAATGCGCCTGCACGGCGGGCGACGCCGCCTCGTACTCGTCGTTCTCGAGCACCTTCCCCATCGCTTCTCGCGTGATTTCGTTATCAGGAGTGAAGGTGCTGGAAAGAACGACGGGATGAGAAACCCCTTGTTAGTGTGGTGTACATAATATATCACGTTTCCTGGACATAGAATACAAAATAGTGGGACCACACCAACATATCAGCTGCAATCCAAGTCTGCAACAAGCGCCAAGCACCAAGGTTATAGATGCCACGAGCGGCACCATCGACAGACGGCTTGAGCTCATCGTCACCATGACAATCGGATAAAGAGATGCCTCCAGCTCATGCTTGTATACTATGCGGTACGGCAAGTAGATTATAAGGCCTCTCGTGAGTGACTGATATCGTATGGATCGCTAGTTCTCGAGACGTTCGTCCCATCGTCCGGAGCTCACCATGACGAGCACCCTTGAAAGCCACCACAGGACACATACACGATACTGTTTATAAAATCTTGTCTTTATTCAGTTCGAAGTGAGTGGTGTGTGTGAATCTGGTTGTGTGTGTCGTGCGGTACGCTCTCGTCGTGTGCGTCTCCCTTCCGCAGGACGAGCGCGTCTCCATCGCGCACCTAAAAGCAGCAGAGAGCGACGCTCCTCTTCTCTCTCTCAAGAGACAAGAAGCGGGGAAGCGCCCTCACGCCCTCTGCACTGCCTATTTTGCTGATATGACCTATCCAAACTTTTACTAACTATTGATTCAGCAAGAGTACCTGATAGTACCCCTTGAACGGGAACAATACACCCTGCATGGAAACGACGCTCGGAAGATTCGCCATTGTCGAAGAGCGCGCCACACACTTTCACAAGTGGCCATCCACACACGCCATCACCACTTCTTGAAGATTTGACAGACCGTCCACCTCTTGAAGACGCTCGATAGCTTAGAAGCCGAAGAGACCACTGAACGGGATCTCCGCCTGCTCCTTCGCGAACGTCTCAAAGTACTGGTAGATGATCGTCACGGCCAGCAGGATACCAGTGCCCGAGCCGATCGCGCCGAGTAGGTCCGCCACCATCGAGAGCGCGCCGATGCACATGCCGCCGAACGCCGCAGCCGTCGGGATGTAGCGGTTCAGCACGTGCACGATCGACGAGTCGCGGTGGCCCTTCATCACCATCTGCTGGTCGCGCAGCTGCTTCGCCACGTCACGCGCCGATGAGCCCGAGATCTCGATCCACGTCTTGGAGAAGAGCGCGCACGAGCCCAGGATGAACGCCACGTAGATCACGAAGCGCAGCGGGTCGTACAGAATCTGCGCCAGGTTGCTCGGCGCCGACATGTAGTACGCGAGGCCGCCCACAGGCACGGTCTGGCCGGCGCTGCCCTCCACGTCCTGCCACACACCGAAGAGGCGCACGAGGAAGTTGCCGCTGAACTTCTTGTAGAGCAGCTGCGAGATGAAGTACAGGTTCGACACGAGCGCCGTCTGCAAAATGATCGGCATGTTGGACGTGTAGAAGAGCTTGATCGGGTACGTGCCCTGCTGGCCGCGGTACTTCTGGTACTTGACCGGCAGGTCCACGCGGAAGCCCTGGAAGTAGATCACGACCACGAACACGAACACGGTCGCGAGCAGGTTGGTCACGTTCGGCAGGTTCTGGCGGTAGAACGCCTCCTTGAGTGCGCGCAGCTTGTCCGAGCGGGTGATCAGCAGGTGGAAGAGCGCGATGATCGCACCCTCAAACTCCGTGCCGCGGCCAGTGTTGATCGTCGTCGGCGAGAACGCCTTCCACACAATGTTCTCGCAGATGTTGGTCGCGATGAAGAGCGAGATACCCGAGCCGAGGCCGTAGCCCTTCTGGAGCATCTCGTCCAAAATGATGACCAGCACGCCGGCGAAGAGCAGCTGCAGGATGATCAGGATCGCGTTGAACGCACCGATGTCCGAGACGTTGCCGTACATGCCCGAGACCACGTACGCCACGGCCTCGCCGAGCGTGATCAGGATACCGAACAGCTTCTGCGCGCCACTGAAGAGTGCGCGATCTTCCTTGAGCGACTGGTCCACTTCAATCATCTTGGAGCCGGCGAGCAGCTGCATGACGAGACCGGACGTGACGATCGGCGAGATACCCAACTCCATGAGCGTGCCACGGTTCGACGCCAAGATCACGCGCATCCAGTAGAGCGGGTCCGACGACTTGTTCGTCTGGATGCCGTACAGCGGGATCTGGCAGCACACCAGGAAGATGAACAGCGTGATGACGGTCCAGAGGATTTTTTCACGGAACGGGATCTTGCGGTCTGGCTGCGCCACCTCAGGCAGCACGCACATGACCGGGCGGATCAAGTGGAGGAAACGCACTGCATTTGAACAAACAAGAGCAGAGGCACAGTCAGCATCGTGACGCAACAGAGCGGATGCATAGGGAACAGCCCGAATGAAAGGCAACGCACTCTTTTCTCTTCTTCTCGCCGGCGGGAGCTGCGCTTCGGGGTGAAGAAATGATGAAATGATACGATCCCCCGCATGCTTCAAACGCGCCTTGGCTCGGATTTCCCCCCTCTCGCTCGCGTTTGCCTCACACACTTTTGACGCTGGACCTCTTCGTAAAAAGTAAAAAGCGGTTCGTAAAAAATAATCCCTTACAAAGATCAAGTGAATCGGAAGATAGCCGGGGCAGAGTGTGTAATTACGCTCGCCACATCGTTGAAAGGATACGTGTCACGATGCGAGCGCAAACAGATTTGAGAGGGTACCACGTGTGGCACTCTTTCGAAGCAGAAAAAAGAGTGACCACGAAAATGGCACCAAAGTATCTGCTGCAAGAAGACATTATGCCAGTGCCGCGTGTCGATGAGGAAGGTGTCAGATCGAGATTTGCAACACGAGTCAACAGCTGAACTTAAGTTCTATCCGAGATGTTTTTTTAAAAGGCAGCCGAAGCAGAACCTGGATTGCAGCAGAGCTATATTGGTCATTACAGTCACCATCAGTGCCATCAATGTGCTCGCCTGTCAGAAGCGTCAGAATGCAGCGCCGAGCCAGCCGGATGATGTGGCCGAGGCTGACTAAAGCTCCTTAAGCCTTGTACTACGACGAGATGGTCCACATACATGAGCTAAGGTTGGAGCTCCACCAGCCGTCGGTAGCTCGAGTGTCCAAGCTCTCATTAGGCAGCAAAAAGGCCAACAAACTGATTGATGAGATTGATGCGAATCAAATCAAGCATCGAGCTCAACGTCACTACGGTAAACGGCAAGGCTGGTTGACTCACAATTGCAATTTGCAGCTCAGTCAGCGGTATCCAGATAATGCGCCCAAACGTGACTGGAACCATCGCGCAGTCGCTGCTCTCCACGCACGTCGGCCTTGTAGTTTCAGCTTGAAAACGACAGACATGCTGTGTCGTCGTCTCGCGGCAGCAAGCGTCGCATGTGTTGAAGTGCGCTGCAGGAGCAAAGCCGGGAGAAAAGGTCACTTATAGAAACCGCAATGAGCCAGATTTCAGAATCACAAGGGTGAAACAAGTTCAGGCTCCCGTCTCAATTGCCAAAATACTGTACTCACTTCAATAGCTGACCAGATACATAGAGAGGAGTAAAGAAATTGGGGGCACAGGTCGATTAACGCGCAGGCCAAAGCACTCATGTACTGTGCAAGTCGCTACAGTAGTCAGTTCGAATTTAAAAAAGAACGTCTCAGCACAAAGCTGCAGAGGACCGCAGTGATGCTCTGTATGTGTGGTGCTGCGTGAAGCAGTGCGTGCTTATGTGCTGGTGCAACACGCCGCCCAAGCGCCGCGCCTCTT
>JAASGT010001140.1:0-10961 GCA_023334315.1 Globisporangium alternatum | reverse complement strand
GGTACGCCTCGTTCGCTTTGCTGAGCACCATCTCACGCGTTACAGGGAGACCCTCTCGCTGCATCCCGACGATCCACGTCTGGAGATCGTCCTCAATTTCATGCGAAAGAACGGGCGGCGGTCCGGTTCTTTGGTGCGTCACACCAGAGCGCTGTTGGGTAGTGCGGCGGCGGATCGTTCGCTCTGGAATGGCGGGGAACGACTCGCGAACGGTGTTCCACGACACACCACGTTCACGAGCACCGACAGCCTTCGCGAGATCGTCTTGGCTGTAGACCTTTCTCTTCTTCATCGTGCGTCGAGTTGCAGTATGTGGTCTGCCTGCGTTTGACGCGTGCGGGCGGCCATAAACTGATCCATTCGTTAAACAGACCAATCAGATGCTAGTGTAGACAATTTTGATCTGATTGGCTACTGCCGATTATTGGCCAAAAACCGGTCGTCGGCCATAATCTGGCCTGATACCCTACCTTCGAAAAGCGGTACCAAAAATGTACTCAAAAACAGAGAATTTAATATGGGCATTTGAATGGATCTGCGTACTACTGTGACGTTCTGGAACGTGGGACGGTTCAACCTGCGACCTTCGCGCAACCTCGCAGTGTGTGGCCATCTTTGAGTCGTAGCGTTGCAGTCACTCATTCATATCGAAGCACCACGCACTTGCAGCGGACGACCGACGCACGCGACCAACAACAGACTGACAGACAGGGCTCTCTCTTCGTTCGCGAGATGGACATCGTCACGACCTCCAACTTCCACGCGACGCTGCTGCAAGGTGCGCGCGTTGCTCCCGTCTGCGCTCTCTTACGGCGTGCGCTGACCTAAACCTGTCTGCTGCAGGACAGCTCAGTGTGGTGTTCATCCCGACCAAGCACATCCGCCAGTGCAGCTGGCCGCTGCTCAAGTGAGTAGTGTGTGCGTGCACGTATCGTGTCAATTGTATGGTATCACTCACACTGCATGCATGTGTGCTTTTGATCAGCCTGCTGCTCTATGGCGGCTGCAGCTTTGACGAGAACGAGGGCACGTGCGCGCAGCAGGCGCAGACGACGCACGTCTGCCGTTCCGTGCAGGCCGAGATCTTCTCGGTCGTGAGCGACAAGGACGGCGCAACGCTCTTTATGGACCCCAATGGCGTCGACATCTTCAAGCGAGCGGTACGTTGTGCTTTTTGAGATTGAAAGCCATGAAGGCACTCAAAGAATGAGGGCTGACGTTGTGACCCGTCTGACGTGTGACTCGTAGGGCATGGAGGAGCTCATCACGGTGGCACCGCAGCCGTGGCGCGCCATTCAGATCCACCTGGGACCGATGGTGGCCGAGTTCCCGGGCGTCGTGAGCTTCCTCTCCAAGCTGCTTGCCGAAGACAACATCAGCATCCTCAACATGAGCACGTACGACACGGACATCATCTACGTCCAGGTATGTACCTCAAAATGCACGATAGCGAATGCGACATCAAATTCTAACCCACCACTTCGCATTGTACTGCTCTCAACTAACTGCAGGAGTTGACACTGGACGCCGCGATCTCCTGTCTGCAGTCCAAGCTCTCGCGCGGAGTCCACGGCTTGAAGGAGGTGTGTTGGTATCGTTTCAACACCACTAAACCCTGTTGGTACACTGACAAAGCATTGATGTATGGGACGCTAGGCGAAAGACGCTGAGCAGGCTCGCCACGACCGACAGGGCGAGTTCTCAGCCGGCGAGGAGGACCAAGCGGATGTGAAAGATTACCCTGACGAAGACTCAGAAGCGCCACTGGCGTCGCCCTCGGTCATGGACTCGGGCCAGTACCTCGTCGTATACCCCGAGTCGCTCGTGCTCGTGCGGCTGCGCAAGGACGCGATTCGCGAGAGCGCCTTTGGGCTCACGCAGCTCGTGCTGCTCTCGTACAGCTCATCATTATCTGGTACTGAGGACGACAAGGCTACTGACGAGTCCAGTGAGTGCGGTGTGTCGTTCTGGAGCTACTGTGAGACCGCAGAGGAGATCAGTCTGATTGTCACAGAGGTAAGGATCGTAGTAGCTCATTATGTGGTGTAGTGGCTAGCGAACTGATGTCGCGATTGTCGTAATACCGTGTAGCGCTGCCTGTCATCCTTCGAGGACGACTCGATCATCGTGTCACCGGATCGCTGGCGCGCGATCAAGCTGAGCGGGCGTACGGTCGGCTTTGAGGAGACGGGCGTCGTGGCGGCCATGTCGGGCTTCGCTACGGACACGCAGGTGCTCAACGTGAGCTCCTACGGCTCGAACGTCACGTTCGTGCTCGACCACACGCTCGAAGACTCGATCGCGACGCTTTGCTCGTCGCTCAACATGACGCGCGTCGAGCGGTGAGAAGCCGTCGCTGTCAGGGACTTGGACATATTTCAACAGGGTTTGACTGCGCTTGCTGCTGTGCTGTGGCAGGCAGGCAGAGTTGACAAAAATTTTGTAGCACGAAGAAAGACAAGAGCAAAGAGAGAAATACAAACTTCATTTACAAATGACAGTAGCGGCAGCAGACCTGGCGCATAGCGAGACTTCCGATACCTCACTGCGAGGGCAGGAGAACAAAATGTGGTGGCGCGCGCCATCGCTGCCACGACCGACAAGCATCAACGAGGGGTTTCGGAGGTTGGGTACTGCCGTTAAGCACATAAACCTTAGAGCTCCACGCCCTCTTGCTTCCTCTTCTCGGCTAGGAGCATCGTGCGGCGCTCCTTCAAGGCGCCGAGTTCGCTGCGGATGTCGTTTCTCCTGGCGTTGAGCTTGCGTAACTCGTCGCCCTCGGGCTTCTGCACGAGACTCTTGGACAAGTCCGCCTGCTCCTTCTTGAGGCTCTGGATCTTCTCGTCCACGTCCTTGAGCGCCGTCTCCATTTTCTTCTTCGACTTGAACTTGAGGTCCGCCTTCTTCTCCACCACTTGATTAAATAGAGCTTTGCTTTCTTCCTCGACGGCGAGACGGTGCTGGCGCACGGCCTCGAGCTTCGCGTGCAGCTGGCGCACCTTCTCCATTTCCATCTTGAGGTCCTTTGCTATCGGATCCTGCGCGTCCTCGTTCGCCTTGGCCTTAAGCTGCTCAAGGCGCTTCTTGGCCGAGTCCAGCGACGCCGCGAGCTGCTTGTTGTCGCGCTTGTAACGCATGCGCGCCGTCGCCAGCGCCTTCGCCTTCTCCTCGAGCGCCTGGTTCGCCGCCGACATCTCGGCGTTTAGCGCGCGCTGCTCCTCGTTCTGTTTGGTTCGAGTAGGAGAGAGTCGTAATGTTAGAGAACCTCATTATGGAGTCACACAACATGGCTCTATATGATTGTAGGAAATTCGTACCGCTAGCATATCTTTCTCCGTCTGTCAACAAGGACACATCAGCAAACACAGTACGCAGCCTCAGTACATATCCCAGCAAATCATTCAAGCATTTGATAATACCACCACGTACCGCCTCTTTCCGTAGTGCCTCGACCGTGCTGCGGTGCGCCGCAACGCTCAGCTGCAGCGTCTCGTTCTCCTTCTGGATCTTCTTGTACTGCGCCACGAGCGCTTCGAACTTCTTCTGCTGCGCTACAAGCTCCTTGGACTTCTTGTCGTGCTGCGCGCGTAGGTCCTTCTCGAGCGTCACCGAACGCGTCGTCGCCTCCTTGATCTGCTCCTCGAGGTTCGCCGTCTTCTCGCGCATGAGCTCGTCGGTCGGTGCGTTCTGCACGTCGTGCGCGTTCACGAGCCACATCACGTCGGTGAGGTTGATGCTCTGGTAGTCCTTCGTGTTGTCCTTGTTGCCGCGGTGCGGGAACTTCATGTTCACGCGGAAGCCGCTCTGCTGCTTCTGCGCTGTGCGGTGGAACGGGTCGTCGTTCTCGTCCAGGTACCCGTAGCCGCTCGACTCGGAGAGCGTACCGCCGTTCGACGACTCGCCCCAATTGTTGGACGTCGACGACGAGCCGAGCGACTTAGCTTCGTTCGACTCGCGCGGCGATGATGGCACGTCGTCCGGCGACTGACGGTACCGGATCCAGCGTCGTCGGCGCACTGCGTCCGTCGGGTGGCGCGACGCGTGGCTCAGATCATCTCGCAGCAGCCGCACGATCTCGACAAAGTCTGCAGCGTACGTCCAACCGTCATTGTCCACTGCCGTGTAGTTCCGGTCGATCTCCCACTCGGTGACCCACTCGTGGCCTTCGGGCAGCTCACCCTCTGGGATCGCATCGTGGCCCGTACCAGGCGCCGCGTGCTTGTCACTGTACTTTTTCGGGTCCTGTGGCAGCAACTTCCCATCGAGACGTTCGTTCTCGTAGATCTCCACGAGCATTTGCCCCTCGCGGTCGATCTCCTGCGACGACCGCAGCTGCGACGACCCAAGTCTCGACTGCGACCCTGAGCTGCTACTGTGCGCCAGGGACGAGGACGACGCAACCGTTGTGTTCTGCAGCGTCGTCTGCAGCCGCGAGTTCGCCTGCGAGAACATGGACGTGATTCCCGCGCCCACGCGCGACACGCCGTTCGTGAACACGCTCGTCACATGTGTGGGCTTCTGGTACGGCACGGCCTGCTCGACGCCCTTCTTCGGCTCGGCCTCCGTGGGCTTGTCCCACTGCGTCGAGCCTGTGGCCAGATGCAGGTAGTAGTCGCGTCCGGAGGATCTGCTGCTCACGAGGCGCCAACCAGGCGGGAGGTCTTCGCCGTCCGCGGGAGTGTACTGCGAGTTGGCCGCCGCTGCCGCAGCAGCGCGCTCTATGCCAGAGGAGCCCTGTATGATGCTGTTGCCGGAGCCCATGACGCTCATGGCGGAGATGTTGGCGAAGATGGACGTGGTGCCATTGCCACCGCTGTCTTTGTTGTTGCTGCCCCCTGTGGGGAAGCGCAGACGCTTGGGCATCATCTTGGCGCGCTTGTTACGAGAGATGGGGACGCGTCAGTCAGCAGATACACCCACACAGTCGCACACGCAGTCGCTCGCACACACACAGTCTAATGGGGCAGGGGGCGTAGAGACAGAGAGAGAGAGTCGTCCGTCCTTCGCGTCGCCGCAATCACGTTTGTCTGAGTCGTTTTGTTCCCACAAGCGAGAGAGCGTCTCGCTCCCTGCCTTCAATACTGGACCCTCACTCATCTTGACCCTTTACGACCCTTTACGTAAAGATTTTCCTTTATGTAACCCACTTTTTTACAAGACCACAAACCACTTTGGTGAAAATTCATTAAATATCGTAACAATTCAAACGGCTAGTATTGAGGTGGAAGTTCCATACAAAATGATAAAAAGAGGCGAAATCATGGCTTGTCTGATTGTGTGGAGATCGCTATTGTAAGGGAGACCCAATCCACTACCCCCCATTTGGATCCCAGCCCCCCTTTGTGTAAACATATCAAATTAGACATGTGTATAATAATTTAGAGAGACCTGTTGGGTAAACAAAACAATGACCTCTCGCTTCGAGGGTGGCAGCATTGATCATCAGCGGTCCATTAATAAGAGCTGCATTGACTGACATCCGACAGACATATCAGCACCCTGAAGCAAAGTGAGAAGGAGAGCTTTGGACCCAAAGGTATCATGCCCGTCAATACATTTAAAAGAGGGCAACCAACCCGAATGGCGAAGCCACGTCGCCGTAGACGCTTAGGACCTTCAACTGCTCACTCACCTCTGGCGACTACGACGTTCAAATTGCAAACTTAAATACGAGCAAGCCTATGCAATTGGTGACATAGATGGTGATGTTCTTGAGCTGCTAGCGGGGTTTCATGTGTGACGTAACGCTGTCCTGGAAAGCTCACTTTACCTCAATGTCTTAGTTGGTCAGCCTAGACACCGTAAAGGAACGATCGCGCCCAATTACCACCAGCGATATCTTGACACCAGCACAGACAACCGTTGGATGAATGACTACGTGTAAAATATCGGACTGCAGTACATACCATGGAAACAAGTAACACGCTCCACTGTGACTGCGGATCTTGCTGCAACTCTGTTATATAGACACATGTGAGCGTATTGGTCTGGAAATTTTGAACAAAGAGCGACCCACTGGCTAAACGCGCGAACACAAAAGAGTTGTCAGCCTTGGCAATCAAATCTCGTAAGGTAGATGAATAAGCTCCCAGGTGATGCAGCGCGCTGGCACGTACTATATAAGCTCCGCCATAAAGTTGCTGGTAGTCAAATTGATCTGGGGCTGAGCGAATTTGGGTTGTCTGCTCTCCCACACATGAGCGTTCACAAATCGTTTGGTAAGCTTGATATTCCTTAAAGAAATGTTTTGTGCATCACATGTTGAAGTTACAGACCTCCTGTCAAAGTTGAGCGTCCCAGGACAAATGGTGCCTTTCTTGGGTGGTGGGAGCTCTGTTGAACAAACAATATGTACGGGTAACATGACTTTCTAGCGATCACGATGACAAAGCACGTCATACAGATTGGAATCAACGGCATACCTTTGGTCGGCGAGCGTTGGCGAACTGACCACACCAAGACCGATGATGTGAGCGCTTCAATGTCAGTACTCAGAACGAGCCGTGACCTCGACAGCAACGAAGCCACTTATAGAACTGGAGGTCTGGACCAAAGAAAGTTTAATCGCAGGTCGTTTGTAACGAGCTGCGGCTGAAACAGAAATGAAGCCACCTTTGAAACTTGATTCTCAGACTGAACAAGATTCAAACGCATAAGCGACTGACGGGCGACGCCATTGAGACCGTTTGCAACTTTGAGCAGAGCCGGACTGCAACCAAGACGGATAGCTACGGCATATAATGGCAAGAATCACGAGCTCGCTTGAGCTAGACGTGTCGGTGTTTCGTGTAAAGAGTGGAGACACGTTGTCGACGGCAGATGACGCAGCGAAGGCAATCAAGACGCACTTTCACCTTCTAGGGTTCACCATAAAAAGAAGCGTGATAATAGAGATCGGATGAAGACAGATTTCCAATGAAGCACGTGTGCATCTACGGACGTGGTGGGAGCCTCCAAGAACCAGCCCAAACAGATCCTCGTGAGCGATAGAAGCAGACCTCGAGTCATCTCTGCGGGTGTATGCGGGAGGCCACGATTCACGAACGAGCTGGGCTGTGGACGATCGACTACAAAAACACTGCGCACAACCACGAGCGAACCCACAACATCAAATCACAGCCGCAAGCTCGAATTCGAACACCATGGCAGAAAGAAATTATCCGGAGCATGAGCGATCGTAAGCCCTCGGCTTCGGATATTCTCGAGGTTCTCAAGAGTGGACCCGACGAGTGTCATCTCATCTTCCGTGACAATTACAACACGCGCAGGCAGGCCAGGCGTGATGAACTCGAAGGGAAGTCCGAGATGCAGTACCTGTTCGAGCAGCTCAGAGCAGGCAACACAAAGTTCAGTGCCCAGCACGACGAAGATAATCATTGCGCGAATTTACTGCTGATGATGGAGAACACACTCCAACTCACCAAGGACTGCAACGACGTGGTCCAGATGGGTTCTACGTATCGTACGAATCAATATAGAATGACTTTGCTCCACATCATCAAAAGAACGTGCACAAACAACACATTCACAATCGCACTCTATTTTATGCAATCGGAGACTGAGACGAACTACACCTGGGCGCTATTGAAGCTCGACTCTTTCTTGAACGACAGTTACACCCCTGAGTGATATTGACGGACCGTGAGCCCGCTTTGATGAACGCTGTGGAGACCGTGTCCCCGGATGCCAAGCACATCTTGTGCGTTTGGTACATCACAAGGATTATTTCGGCAAATTGCAAAGCGCACTTCCCAGCCAAGGAGAGAGCTGATGCAGATCAACACAGCGAGACCATCAACTGGGATGATTTTTCAAAAGTATGGTCCAAGCTCGTTGTCCGCACACGCGATTTAAGTGTCTTCGAAGAGAATTGGAGCCAACTAGCAGGCAGCATCCAGAGTGGCGCAGTCGCGTACACTACAAACAGCCAGCTTGCGGACTGGAAGGAGGTATTTTATGCGCCTTATCTACGCGACTTTATGCATTTCGGCTCGGTAACCACCTCGCGCGTCGAGGTCTACCACGCAACACTCAAGCGATGAATCTCAAGCGGGAACTTGTGGTTGTGGCATGCGTACAAAGTTATACGTCATCACACTGCCCAGCAGTACGAAATCTGTCTTTTGGAGCGCGAGCGTCAGAAAGAGCGCAGATTGATCCTGTATAGGGACGAACAGATCCTTGAAGACACGCAGCAAGTTGTTGCGCATCAGGCAATTCGGCTCGCGTTGGAGCAGTACCACCAGTCCAGGGACCTACGCAGCCCAATCAAGCCATGTACCAGGTTCATGCACAAGTGTTTTGGCATACCATGCAGTCACATCATCGCTGGTCGCCGGTCGAGGGCGACGATACCGGAACGGAGAAGGCCGAGTTGTTGTTGTTGTTGCTGAAGGTTGACATGATTAAACCCCCTTCTGTAAAGGGAAGAAACTGTGAAGTTCGATGCGAATGCTAAACTGAGCACTGTGCTATTGCGCGCTCGCTGCCACCACTCAGCCTCTTTCTCTCTTGACTGCCTGGTTTCTACTATTTGGTGTGGAGAACCATTTCTTCGCTGCGCGAGGAAATCCATGGCATTATGTACCGACAGAAATTTGACGTGTGCTGGAATCAATTGTGGTAAGCAGTTTAGTACAGACAATACTCTCAAATTGATACACGAAAATGACCAAAATGAAATCATTTTTTGAAGGTGTTGACACATATAGAGCTCAGCTTTTGCAGGATAAAAGTACCGTGATAGTCACCATGATTGTCGTCCTGCAGCTTCATCACGCGGTGGATGGTCATGTGCGACGGTGGTCGAGGAAGCTGGAAGGCGATCGTGGCCCACTCAGTGAGCTGCTTGTGCGTCAGGTCCGGGCGCGTGATGCGATGAGCACGAAGCTCTACCTTCTGACGGTTGGTGAGACGAGCGTACGTAGCGGGCATTCTCTGACGGCTGGTAGAGCTTTTGTGTGCGAGCTGGCTGGCGTGTGATTCGAGCCAATCGAATTTGAAAAACAGTGAGTCCAGAGTATGTTGTTCACATAATATCACTTTTAAAGGGGTATGTGGTTTTAGTCGTGTATCAATTTGAGAGTATTGTCTGTAGTCGTATCAAGTTTTAGGAAATTACATATTAAAGGAACCAAGAGCACCTTGAAACGGCGTGTGCAGAATGTGGCATTGAAGCAGAAAAGTGCAATTGACGTAGTGAACAGAAGCCATGGAGGTCTACGGCTCGTACCGCGCGAGCGTCGCGCTCATCCGCGAGACCATCAGCGAGAACAAGGTCTGGACATCGTCTCTGTCTAGCCGCACATCTCCTGATTAATCATCAGGCAGATGAGCGTCTCCATCTCGTAAACTTGCTCACCTTCTTCTTGTTGCCAGACCCAGATGGGCCGCGTAGATCAGTCGCTTGGCATGTTCCAGTCCGGGCTGCTCTGCGTCGAGCGGGAGATGTTGCCGATCTACAAACTCACAGAGAAGCTTCGCGCGACGCAGAAGAACATTGACCTGTGCGTGCACGAGCTGCGTAAGATCAACGAGAACTTCGTGGCCGCGCAAGAGGTGAAGCGTTTAGCAAGACGCTGTTATCTTAGGCACAAGCCTTTCTTAAAGTGACTTGTGTTGTGTATCGTACTGCTTCTACAGCTCGCACCGACCCTT
This sequence comes from Globisporangium alternatum, assembly GCA_023334315.1. Taxonomy (NCBI): domain Eukaryota; phylum Oomycota; class Peronosporomycetes; order Pythiales; family Pythiaceae; genus Globisporangium; species Globisporangium alternatum. Next base: position 1,304 of record JAASGT010001140.1, on the reverse strand, counting down.
GTGAATGGCTCTAAGTTCGATCAGGACGAGTACGTGAAGGCGCTCGAGAAGCTCCTGGTCGCCATCACGTTCCTGGAGAACCACCGGTCGTACGAAGGCTCTGCAAAGGCGCTGGAGCAAGCCAAGGAGCTCTTGGTGCAGGCAAAGAAAAAGTGCAAGGCCGATTTCGTGAGCGCCGTGGGCATTCTCTCGCGCGGCAGTCGTGATAACAGCAACAGCGGTGCGCTCGTTTGGTCGACGCCCAACAAGAAAGAATCCGCCAAGGTCGCGCAGCTGCTGCACTGTCTGCTGAGCTCCAACATCGACCAGGCAGAGTTACTGACCGAGTACGGCAAGCAGCGCTTCCAAGTCGTCAAGATGGCTATGTGCGAGGAGGAGACAACGCTGAACTCTATCGGATTCCGTCCTGCGACTGAGACCATGAGCGCTCTCGCAACGAGACTAAAAGACGTCGAAGTGAGCATCGAAGCTGAGAAGAAACTCGCAGCAGCCATTTTCCCAACCGAAGAACTCTCGCACGCAGCTTTCCGGTACGCAGCGTATCCGATCCTGGACGCCTTGCGAGCGGATTTGGATGCAGCTTTGCAGCAAACAACACAGGTGCCTTCATCTTCTACCTTCCCGTCTGTATCCTCGTCACTGTCAACTTCAGGAGCTTCAGCAGCAGCAACAACAGCAGGTGGGAAGCAGCTCGACCCGTTCAAGCTGCTCCTGTTGCACGAGCTCTTTGTTGGACGCGTCAGCGACTTTGAAGCGCTCATCTCTCCGCCGCTCCTGCTTCGCGACCGCAAGGGTGTTGGTCGCGACGACCCGTGGGTTCTCTCCAAGTCACTCACGGTGGTTGTGTCCAGTCTTGCTACCGTGACGAAGCAGAAGCTCTTTGGCTTTCAGTTTGAGCTCACGGACCACATCAGCGCGGGTGGTGATCGGTCCTTCACGAAGGACGGGAACGTGCATCCAGTGTCGAGCTATGTGAGTTTCGATTACCGGCCCAACATTGTTGTATGTGAAAGCTGCTCATTTGTTATCTATCTCTTGTGTTGCTGTGTTGTAGATGCTGAGCTTCCTCCGTCAAGTCTGTGAGCACACCAAGCCCCTTAAGGTCCTGCTTCTGCACGAGTCGAACGTGACGCCAAAGTCGTTCATCGAGACTGTGGTGATGCAGCTCGTCGAGGCGCTGCAGACGAAAAGCGTGCAGTTCAAGGGCCGAAACGATCTGAAGCAACTCTTCCTTGCGAACAACTTTGGGTACATTTCCAACTCCATGCCACACTGCCCTCACAGTGACGAAGACGACGTTGAAG
>JAASGT010000114.1:0-48373 GCA_023334315.1 Globisporangium alternatum | reverse complement strand
GTACGCCTTGTACTTCTTCGACACGTCGACAATCGCGCGCAGGTCCACGATCTCGCCCTCCATGGAGTAGATGCCCTCGACCATGACCATTACCTTCTTCCAGGCGCGGCCGCTGCGAGGCTGACCCTCCGCGATCTTCTGACGCAGCACCTGCTCCAAGTGCTTTGGGTCGTTGTGGCGGAAGACGCTGACGGTGGCGCCCGAGGCGCGCGCACCATTCACGATCGACGTGTGGTTGAGCGCGTCACTGATGATGAGCGTGCCCTTGCCCATCAATGCCGGGATGGTCGTCGAGTTGGTCGCGTAGCCCATGTTATAGACAATGGCGGCGGGCTTGCCGACGAACTGCGCGACGGTCTCCTCGAGCTCCACGTGCACGAGCGACGTGCCGAGCTCCATGGGCGGCACCGATGACGTCAGGCCGAACTGCTCCACCGTCTGGAACACGGTCTTGCTGCACGTGTTCATCCAGTCGTCGGCAAAGCCCAGGTAGTTGTACGAGCCGAGGTTCAGGCAGCGCTGGATCGAGCCCTCCTTGTTATGGAGCGTTTTGTTCTCGTCGTACGAGTAGCGCTCGATGAGGTCAATGTGCGCGCCTACAAGGAGCACAACACGAGAAGCGTAACGACACACATTGCACCATTAGCAACCAAGCCATAACCATAACGCTTCCGAAACGACTGTTCATGAGGCAAGCATGCACGCAGTAGAGATCATACCAGGGGCGCCGGCGACGGGGCGGTTGAACACGTCCTGCAGGCGGTGGTAGATGCGCTTCGTGTAGAAGCTCTCGAAGGCGATGAGCAGCGGTGCGTACCCGGGCTTGCTCGTGTCTTTGTAGCGCGAGCCACCGAAGATGCGGCCGCCCTGCTCACGCAGGTGACCGAACGTGATGAGCACCGCGTACTGGATGTAGCAGAGGATCGCCGCGACGATCGGCACGGCTTCGGCCGACATGATGGCACTCTGTGTGTGCTTGCGTGGGGGAAGCTGGAGAGAAGAAGCTCTGTCGCGGTTGATGGAGAACTGGCAAGTGGCGCCGTGTGTATGTGTGGTGAGCCGGCGTGGCCGTTGGTGGGTGGGTGATGCTCTTTCGTGTCCTGCTTCCGGACGGTTTATGCAACAGCGACAATACATCATATTTGTAGAAAACGTCCGTTTCGTATTTAAAAAGGTAGACATTTGTTCTTTGAAATCAGTACATTGACTCGGATGACGTTTCAGGAAATGAAACAGCAGTACAATTTGATACAGTTACAACAGAAGTAACATGATTGAGTGGCAAGTGTTAACTTCTGAGAAAATGTACTGACATGAAACAACTACATTGGCAATGATGCGCGCGCGTTCGATGCTTGCTTCGCACGTCGCTTCGTGATCTTTTTGATGGCGTGAAACGTAATCATGACCAAGCGACACGCGAACGATTGTTGTCCTGCTCATCAAGAGAAGAGTGGTGCGTCCAACGAAGGAGGAAGAATGAAAGGAGTTGCGGAGAAGAATGGCGGGAAACGGATGACAAAAGTGCTCGCTCGGTCGAGGCAAATGTACAAATGAGCTGGTAGGGCAGCGAGAGTCATTTTGGAATCTCCGATAACGAGCGACTCAGTTCGCTGGACGATGTATGTTGTCACGTGGACATATGAGCTGATTTTGAGAAGCTTCGTTTCAAGACGAGGAGCTCATTTGCACCACCAACATGGTCGAAAATGGTCGTGACGCCGACCAACATGCTGCGCATGGGCTAGCGCCTGCCGTGGTATCTCTATCGTCAGAAAGAGGTGGGTGGGCACAGATTTTGCGAGAGGAAGGTCACAAAGCGCGATGTCGCAAGGATGTAGCCGATTCTTCACAGCAGCTGTATACCACCTTTGTGTATTTACAGTAGTTAGTTGACTTTCCGAGTTCATGGATCGGATGTGGTGTGATCCCGCTAGCTGAGTGGCTTCATTACGTGGTGCTTCACTTCGAGTGTCTCGGTAGATATTGAATCCTCGTCGGCTGTTGGGGTCGTGGCGCCTGTACTTCACACTGTTGCGTGGGTTTATCGAAGATAAATGATGGCACATCGGGGCTGCCGCCGCGCGAGTAGAGCACTGAAGACATGTCGGAGTCGACTTGAACGCCGCAAGAGTGCAAACTTGTTCCTGCATGTTTCTGCAATAATTTACGCATTTTCAAATCCACTTTTTGTGCCGCGAATCCTAGAACAAACCCAAGCGAAGAGTCGCCACGAGTCCCTCTTATCAGACTCTGCTGCTGTCACTTCAACCAGCAGTGCGGAAGTGCATGCTCTGAGCGACTCTCTCTCTCGCCATGGAGCGCACGCGGTCGGCGCTCGCGCGGCACCGCAAGCGACGGCTGCTCGAGACCACGCAGCACGCGTCGTCGCGCGACGAGCTGCGTGACGTCGTTGCGCTCGCGGCCGTTACCTCGGCGCCGCACGCGCGCGTGGTGCTCCAGGACGCGGTGAACGACGCAGTACGCGTGATGCGCAACGCGAAGAACAGCGTGTACAATCGAGGTGCGGTGCGCTATGCTGTTGTTGTACGATAGTTTCTGTGATATGCTCATTCTTGCTGTGATGTGACGTGTGTGTGTAGCACTTGCTGCGCGCGCGCTGGGACTGCTTGTCGTGCACGACCACGAGCTCTCGAGCCGCCTGCGCATGGAGTCCGAGGAGCTCGTGGACGCGCTGCTCCAGATCGTCAACTTTTGTCGCCACAGTCGCGTGCAGAACGCCGACACGCGGCGAATCCACGTCAACTGCTGCCTCGTGATCTCGCTCGTCATGCAAGGTACACGATGTAATGAAGTACATGTGTGTGTGCAAATGCTTACAATACTTGTGCGTGCATGTCGCTTTACTCTAAACAGCCCCACACAAGAACCTGCAGCTGCTGGTCTCGCTCGACTCAGAGCTGCTGACGATGCAAGAAATGCCCAGCGAACGCAACAGCACATTTCTCTTCCTCACCGTGTCTGGTCGCCCCGAGAGCGGCGCTCAAGTGCAACAACGTGAATACGACGCGGTTGCATCCGAGAACAATCGAAACTACATCAACAACACTCGTCGAGTTGCTGGCACGGTCGGTGGCGCAAATGGTGTTCATAAGTCAAAGAATCCATCCAAGTCGGAGCGTAAACTGCTGCAACACACCCAGCAAGAGCTGCACTCGACATCACACAAGGGCAACAACCAGGAATCGCCTTCTAAGCAGCAAAGCAGGCGGGTCGCATGGGACTCAGCAAATGCAGTAGGAGCAGCTGATGCGCCGGCATTATCACCTCGCGCGCCTTTAGGTCAGCAGGCGAACAAGAGCAACGGCGTCAGTGACAGGAAATTTAGACGCGGCGATGCAGCACCAGCTTCAGATACAGAACCTCATTCCTGCCAAAAGACGCATGGTGCAGCGATCATGGCCTCCGCAATTTCAAGCCGTCAGACTCCCTCACGGGTATTCAAGATGGAGCGTTTCCGAGTGATCACGCCAGCGTTTGTGGGCACCTCGCTGGATAGAGATCCTCGCTTGACGCCGCTACCGATGATCCATCCGACAACAGATACGAAGAGCCCAGAGGCAGCTCGTGGTGTTGAGATCGATGATGCTGCTTTGAAGGCGGAGGAAGACGACGCGCGAGTAGAAAATGTAGTACCATCCACACCCACTCTCGCTGCTGCGTTGCTCCCTCCGAAGCACATGCTGGAGGTCTTCCGAACCAAGCAAATGCCGCTCGCATCGCCGGCTTTCTTCAAACGTCACTTGAGAGACGCTGGCGGAAGTGATGGCAGCAGCAAGGAAGAGTCCCGCGTACCACCCAGTCGTCTCCAGGTGCTGGAATGGAGCGAGTGGAAGCAGAAGGGGCTGACTGAGGAGACCGCTGCTGCAGAGTACGCGAATATGAATCTGGCTCGTCCGTCGAGTCCGTTAAACAACAGGATACCAGTCCCTTCAGGCAATGCTAGGAAACGGTCAATAGCCAGGCGAGCAGTTCTCCCGTCGCCAGCAGCAGCACTGACCCCTTCCAGCAGCAATAGTGTACCCGAGGAGCGAGTCGAGAACCTGAACACGCCGGAGTACAAACAGAAACGGCTTCGCGAGATCCTGAGCACCCCTGTTGAGCCGAGCGAGGCGAATGCCGCTCACCTGCGATCGCTGGCGAAGCGCGTGAACACGTCGTTCATGGTGTCGCTTGGCGCTGAGATCGACGAGCTGCGCAGAGAAGAGATGGCAGTACGGAATGAGATGCACACGTTCATCCAGGCCGAGCGCGATCAGCTCCCGCTGAAGTTCCTCTTCCAGTTACCCGGTGGTGCTGCGTATTGCCGACACCGCATGCGACGCGCCATGGCGCTCTGGGTTCTCGAGTTTGAGGACAACCAGCGCCGAATGGCGCTGATGCAGTGGAAAGCGTTCGTGGAACACTGTCGGTTCCAGATTCGAGGCAAAGAGTATCAACGTCAAGCAGCGAAGAAGCGGCTGCGGGTCGCGATCGAATATGTGCTACGAGGATATCTCACCCAGGCGCTCACGAAATGGGTCGAGACCACGCAGGTACTAATCTGGACGGATCGAGATCACGCTGCTCGGAAAATCCAGGCGCAGGTACGACGCCGCTTTGGCAAGCTAAGACTCCTCTGGCTCCACGACTCGGCTCCAATCGGCAGCCGCGTCCTGCGAGACATGTACCTCGCGCCGTGCCGCAACCTGCGATTCCAAATCCCGCCGCGTATCCGTGAAGAGCGAAGACAGATCTGGGGCGCGGCAGAACTGGTGCAGAGCGCGTACCGACGACGCCGCTTTCGAGTGTTTCTCGCTCGATACCGTGCGGCTGCTGCCAAAATCCAAGCACAACAGCGCATGCGAGCGGCACGATGCCGATACCGAGCGCTGTTGCGGCGGATTATCGTGTTCCAGGCGTACATTCGGATGCTCAAGCACTTCCACGCGTATCAGAAACTTCACGCGGCAGTAGTGCTCGTGCAAACCACGTTTCGATCGGTGCGCATCCGGCGACTGCGGCGACTCGTTCTTTGTGCACAGAGGCGGATGCAGGAGCTCTTCCTTTCGCGCGTGCTGCTTGCACAGCGCCTGATTCGAGGATTTCTGGGACGACGAGCAGCTCGCAATATTCGGAGATTACGTGAGGAGGAGTTCAACGCAGCGCTGGTTGTCCAACGTTGCTGGTATCGACGTAACAACGAGTGGTCGACTTTCTTGCTGCTCGGGTGTCTGCGTATGAAGGAGAACGATGAAATCGCGTTCGCAGCCAAAGTACTCACGTACAAGCGCAACTACATGGCACGACAGATTTGCCATGCGTGGCTCACGTACATTACAGGCAAGAAGAATGCTGCAGCGCTTATGATCCAGTGCAATTATCGACGCTATGTCGCACAGCGTGTGGTGCAGAGAATGCGCAAGAGAAAGATGGCACATCGACGCATCAAGTGGTTCTTTCGGGTTCACCACGCCAAGCGGATACGTATGGCAACGTTTCTGCAATTTTGGTGGCTCTATGCTGCTCCAGGGAGGCTTGTACGCCACTTGCGGCAGAAGCGGCTGATTCAAGAGCGTAGTGACGCCCGAGCGTTGTATTTTCGAGAAGCTGGCGCTGCAGCGCGCATTCAGGCGCTTGTTCACGGCCACAACGATCGCATTGTCGCCAGACGCGAGCGAAGTGCGCGAAAGATTCAGCAAGCGATTCGCGAGTTTCTTCTATGGAGACGCATCAAGCACAAACTCACGCGCATTAAAGTGGCTTTCGCAAGACAAGCAACAACCGAGTACATCGCCTCGGGTTTTGAAAAAGTCTACTCTGCCAAGATGAAGGTTTACAATTTTACTGCCACACAAATCCAGCGGTTTTATCGCGGTACCCGCTGGCGAAACATCCAGACGCAGACGATTGTGTCTGAGGAGCTGCGGAACCGCATGGCAATTCGCGTGCAGAGTCTCTGGCGATTCAACGCTCGCAGACGCGTGGCGAAGAAATTGCTCCAGGCTCAGAAGCGAAAGCTCACGAATCCATTCCGCGAGTACCACTCGCTCAGCGCGATTCTGCACGAGATGCTTCGCCGCTCGAGTGCGTATTTCGACCCAGAAAACGACCTGAAGGGTATGTCGATCCCAACGTGGCTGCGTCGACTCGGTCTCGAATCGAGATACCTCGAACTGTTCCAGAAAAGCCGTTTGCTGCTCGCGGTTGGTGCTGCTGATGACGATAGTGGTGCCGTTCTCTCTCCACTGGTGACCGCACTGACAACCCTGCAGGAACTGAACCCAGACGTGTGTCGAAAACAGCTCGAGGCGATTGGAATTGAAGACGAAGACGATCTCGAGCTTATGGTGACGAACCTCTTTGCCAGACAGACGATCGAAGAGACAAAGCAGCTCCGCGACCGTATCGCATCTGCACATACCCAGCAAATTGCACTCAAGCGCAAATGCGACCTGGCGCAGATGAATTTGCAAAAGCTGGAAGCAGCAACCAGAGAAGCAGAGACTGCGCTCGAGGAGGTGTTGGATGAGATGAAGGACTTCCGGAACCCGCCAAACGCGTTACGGAAGCGACGGGAGAAATGCGGAAAAGACCTGGAGGCTACGATGAAGGCTGCGTCAGAGGTTCAGCGCAATTGTGAGGCGCACAAGAAACAGTATGCAGAGAAAGCTCGTGAGCTTACTCTACAGCAGCAGTTTGCTGAATTGCAAGAGCCGAAAGAGATCTCGGCGCTCTACAGCCAGCGAAGTCTCAAATTGGTCTCGGACATGAACAGCATCCGCGAAATATTTCTAGCGAGGTTCCCGGGTCTCGAAGCACGCGCACTGACCTTCGTCAGCGCTCTGGATCCGGATCAAGTGACGACGTGGCAGCTTGAAAAGTTCTTCCAGACCCACACGAGTGTGTCTGCAGTGAAGGCAAACATGAAGGAGCTCACTTACTTCAGCCTCGAGACTGAGATGAAGAAGCTCGACCACACGCGCTTTTCCCTGTGTGCGGACATCCTGCAGTACGGTTATGAGCGCATGTGCGACCTACTGGAGATGCCCATGGAGATCGTTGTGCTAGGAAAGCGAGAGGGTCTTGACGATAACTCGGCTGCTTGCGGTGGGTTAATTCACCAAGAGCTTCTAGACACGATTCGGTCGGTTCGAACAGCCTCAAAGGCGAGCGAACGAGCAAAGGTGTGGCGACGAGGCGGCGATATTTTGTTGCTGATGAACAAGACCGCGGTGGGGGTTCAGTCCATGTGGCGACGCAGAGCAGCCAAGAAACTGATGGCGATCGTGCGCAACAGGCGAGGTCGAGAGCGCATTTTGCAAGAGTATGTCGCTGAAGCGCAGATGGACCACGTCACGCCGATCTGGGAAGCAGATCGAAAGAAAGAGCAGGATGAGCTCGACGAGTGGCTGGAGCAAGAAGCGCTAGCGCAGCGCCTCGAGGTGCTCCACGAAGCAGTTCGATTCCCCTACATCGAGGAATGGGACGAGACCACACAAACGTACTACTATTACGAGGACGTGACGAGCAGTAACGAGTTGGACGGGCTGAATCGCCAATATGCGTCTGAAGGGAAGCCAGTGTACACGATTGAAGAGGAAGATGCAGTGATCGTGATCCAAACCGCTGTGCGCGTGTATCTCGCGCGTCTCGAGGTACTGGCGCTTCAGCGAGATCAGAGACGGTTGGTACGACGCTCGGCGCTGGAACGCGAGTGGAATCGAACAAAGGAGGAGCGATCGCAGACGGTGACTTTCCAGTTCCGACTGAAAGTGGCGCCGAACGGTCGAATCGTGTCGTGGCTCAAGCGTCGACGGAAAGCGGCTCGAGCACGGCAGAAAGCAAATGCGATGTCCAACGGCAGCAACGACAGGAAAAACGTAAGCGGGAACGAGAAGAAGCAACCCGGGTTGAAGAAAAGAACAAGCATCGAAGTGAAGGCTGGTGGCAAAGCAGAAATCGCCAATACTGTTGAAAACGAGGCAGATGAAGCTTGGAACAAGCAAATGGACGACCTGATCGACAACCAGCTGGCCGCAGCGTACAACCGGAGCGTGCATGCTGAGAATCGCAAGGACTGGACTTTTCCCGCGCACTCGCGACCGCAGAACGTCCATGGGCAAGCGATCATTGGTCTGCTGAACCAGTATCGGGAGTCTGAAAGCCGCATCTCGCCCGACGCCTCAACAGATGCTAATTTGAGGTTCACCAAGGTCGAGCTGCGCTTTGGCTGGAAAGAGGTACGTGCTACGACAGGCGGCTTTCGACCGTACTACTACAACAACCTCACGGACGAGACCTCGTGGGAGCGGCCAGAGTACACTTTTGACGACGAGTACGCTGCAATTAAGATGCAGTCGGTTGTGCGGATGCTCATGGCAAAGAACGTACTCGCCAGCGAACTGGATGCGATCTCTTTTGTCGACACGGTGCGTAGAACCGCTCGAAGCGCTAGTAAAATCGGTTGGGTCGGCTTCGGGCTCGAAGGCATCAGTGCGCCTGTTTATCTCAGCCGATTCGGACTTTCCAAGTACTCGAAAGAGCTCGCGAAAGCCTCAATCGACGACATTGCGACGCTCTCGGAGGCTAAGCTCAAGAAACTGGCGTGGACGAAAGAAGAAATCGGGCTGCTCAAGCAGATGCCCGTGTGTGTTCGAAAGAAGTACCCGCTGAGTTCGTACGAAATTGCGTTGTCTCCAAGCACAAAGCACCCGTTTAACTTCCTTAGCTCCGAACATCTCGTGCAGCAAATCGTCTCGCAGAGCTTACCTAACCAGCAGGGTCGCGTGCTTGGACTCGTGAAGGTGATAAGAGCGTCTACAACACCGATTTCATTTCGCCAGCTGGAGATGCATCTCCGCAAGTTTGCGGGCCGCCCCGACGAAGCACTGAGCTGCATTGGCGAGATCGCGAACTTGGAATTTGCGACGCGCGAGCCGCAGGAAATGGAGATCTGTCGGCTCTTTCTGCGCTGTATCGAACGCTGCGTCGTGTTTGCAGCCAACCTCAATCTGACTGCGCTTCAGAGACACCTCTCGACAGTGTTGCGAGTGGCGACACTATTGCTCCCGGTCGAGCTCGCAACGACAACAGCTTTTGCGGTCGTCGCGACGACGCCACTGTCGCCGTTAGATGGAGCTGATAAGGAAGGGGAGCAGGACCAACTGGAGGTGGAGTGCTATAGGCAAGCAGCACTTGCTCGCTACCCGCAGAAGATCGTGAAAGGGCTCTGGGAACAAAACCCGTCCAAGCAACAAGAGGCATCCTCGTCAGATTCAACTCAGCAGCGCTTCTCCATCGCTCAAGTGGCGTACTATCTTCGAGAGGAAGCGCTGGAACGCGTGTTGCAATGGGTTCGAAACGCGTTGCTGTGCCAGTCGACGTTTCGGATGCACAAAGTGCGGCAATGGTACATCGCGACTCAGAAGTTCCGCGCACACTCAGCGACGCAGATCCAGTGCGCGTGGCGCGTGCGCTGTGCGCTCGAGGTCAAGGCGCTTCTTGAGTCGCAGCAGCAGTCCAACTACGAGCAGTGCTACGACAAGAGCACCAAGAGCTTCTTTTTCGTGTACACGCCGACGCAGGAGAAGCTGCTGGACGAGCCCCGCGACGAGACTGGCGCGATCATCCCCTTCCGACCGATGGTTCAGGACCGTGTGACAAAGCGATGGGTGCGCTGCTGGCCGCACTACGACAAGAAAAAAAGCCGTCGGAAGCAAACTCTAGGAGATGGTGACGACACAGCGAGTGGTCCACCGTGCAGCATCTGCACCGCCGAGCGCGCGGTGCGACGGTGCAACGAGTGCTACTCGGTCTCGGGGGACTACGTAGACTTCTGTCTCGTGTGCTTTTACGACCGCCACGCGCCAGAGAACGCTGAGACGAGCTGGCACTCGTACCAGACGCTGCACCGCATGAAGGCGCAATTCTTCCACTGCATCGAGTGCCGGCGCTTCTCGTCGCTGCGCTGTCTGCAGTGCGATGAGAACTACTGTGAGCGATGCTTCCAGCGCGTGCACGGCAAGGGCCACAAGCGCACGACACACAAGTGCGAGGTGTACGACCCGATGGCGCAGATCTGCGTCGAGTGTGAGATGCGCGTCGCCTTTCAGCTCTGTCTCGTGTGCCAGGACGCACTTTGTGAGGACTGCATGGCGCGCACGCACAACAAAGGTGCGCGCGCCACACATGACCTGAAGCTGATCAAACAGAGCATCTCGGAGGTGCAGGTCTACTGCGAGCAGTGTCACGCGCGATGTGGCGATGCGCGATGCGAATACTGCTCGCGCGCACTGTGCAACGTGTGCTTGAGCGACCGGCACGCGCTCATTTGCCCCGAGACTGAGCTGAACCAGAAGCGGCAGCAGCTGCTGGGCGACAAGATCTGCGTCGAGTGCGGCAAAGCAGCGGACCGCACGTGTGAGACGTGCGGCGACCGCTACTGCAGCGTGCGCTGGATGGGGAACCCAGGTTGTTTTGAGCGATTCCACCAGAAGGGCAAGCGCGCTGACCACACGTTTACACAGTTTGAAGCGCCGACGATGACTCGTGAGATCCTCGAGCTCGAGGTGAAGGTGAAACGCAAGCGCAAGCAGGACGCGGAGGACGCCGAGCTCGAGGCGAAGAAGCTCGCGGCGGCGATGCTCGCGCTTGCTGGCGAGAGCGAGCAGAAAAAGAAACAGCAGCAACTGAAGAAGAAGAACAGGAGGAACTCACGGAAGCGGTCGCTCAAGAAGAGTGGCAGTGGTGGCAGCAAGCGGCGTCTTCTGACCGGTAGTGACGGTTCTCAGCGTCGTTGTGCTGTCGAAACGTGTGATTTACCAGCGCTTGGAGGTGGGGACGGAATGAGGATCGCGTTCTGTGCCAAGCACTTTACACTGCAGCACGCGCTCGAGGTGACGAAGCAGGACCCGCTCGAAGCCGCGAAGCTGCTCGCGCAGATCGAGAAGGACGGCGAGAAGCTCATGTCTCCTGGCGAAGACACGCTTCTTGGCTCAAAGCTGCTCGGCTCGCTGCTACGCTCAGGGACAAAGGGTGCGGCTACTGGTGCTTCTGATAGCAACGGCAAAGGCGCAGAAGCGAAGAAGAAGGCGCTGAAGAAAACAAAGGCGAAGAAAGATGTTAAAGTCACTTGATGTGTAAGTTATGCTACGGAACTCGCAGCCATTAGTGTATCGCGTTGATCAGGTTTGGAGGGCTTGTGGTTCTGGGTGCAGAGTCAGCAATGCCTCGACCGCAAGCAGCAGCTTGTAGAGCTCCTTGTAATCGTCTGTTAACATCCAAATGTCGAGAACAATGGACCAAGCAGGTATTAGCAAACAGCAGTTGGCATGTGAGCATCTTGTGTTACAATACCCAAAAGCCGTCCCGGTTCTTCACTTCGACGTTCTTGTAGTTTTCGTGCAGTCCTTTGTAGGGCCAGTTGAGCGATCCTACTCAAACAGATCACGAAGAAACAATGTAGTTGATCAAAGTAGCTGCAAGAAGAAGAGAGACATCATACCCGTGACATGCGTTCTGCCATCGACCACACAGAACTAGAAAACAGCAACAACAACACACGAACGTCACAGTTTCTAAGTAAAATGAGTTCAGGTTGAGAGCATGGCGCACCTTGTTTGCATGGATGCCGAGCCCGGCGGCGTGATGCACAGGAATACCCTAACAAAAATACAAAAATGAGTGAGAAACTAAACTACTCCAGTACACGGGTTATCGAGGTTCACTTGGACGGTGATGAATTGTTCTGCCGCCGCGCGGATAAGGACCACAGTCACCTAGTCAAGAGCAATAAGGAACAGATCCCGTGAGTCAAAGTGAGGGAAGACGACAACATGAACAATAGACCAGTCGCAAGAGTACGAGCAGCTAACCTCAATGCTGGTGAACACGTAAACGCAGACGTCGAGGTGGTGTTGTCGATGAGCGCCACAAGCTTGTCGAGGGACACGCGGTTGTCTCTGAACGACAGCATTTCACCAGGAACGTGCTACCCCTGAGGAAGGCGCCGACCGTGTTAGCAAACCCTTCTCTCTTCGTCCAGATCGACCGACCTTGCGTGCACCATGCCAGCAAGCTGCTGGTACGTGCGGCGTCCGTCTGTTCTCGCCCACTGGAGCACGAGGGTCTTGTACGTGGCGTTCAGTTTAGGAGGCCTCCTTGGGCCGCAGGCTTGGAGGTCGCGGGTTCGTCGGCTGGAAGTTCTCGTGCAAAGCGCTTGAAGTACATTTTCATAGCCTGTCTTGTGAGATTCAGCTCCGCGACGATGCGTGCGTGACTGAGTCCCTGCGCATGAAGCGTGTCGGCGCGTACTTTGAGTATGAGGGTGAAGTGAGCGTACGTGTGCGCACGCTGAGCTTAGCCTTCGTCATTGTTACGTTTTGAGTCTCGTTCGCCTCGTTTCCTTTTGTGGCAAGGTGGTGATCTCTATGGAGAGAAATGAGAGCGAAGGAGAAGGAGGAGAAGGAAGGAATACGAGCTCATGAAGGCGTGTCGGAAATGCCTTCAACTTAAGCAGAGGACTAAAGCGCTCATTTACGAATTATGACCATCAGAGCCAGCCTTCAAAACAAAATCCACTTTACGCGATGCGATTTCAAACTTAGAAATTTGAGATTAGCATACTTACAGTTGAAATCAAATTTAGAAGTTTTCGGTTTACAAAATTTAACATTTTTCAAGTTTAGAAATTTGAGTGTTTGAAAATCTGTAATTTTGAATTTGCTTGAAATCTTTTGAACCCCCTTTTTTGGGCTTTTCAATTGAAAAGGGGGTTCAAAGGGTTTCAAGCAAATTCAAAATTACAGATTTTCAAACACTCAAATTTCTAAACTTGAAAAATGTCTACATCCAAAATCTTTTAAAAGAGAAATACTCATTATTCGAGGCCAATATACTTTTTATTCAAGTTATCATAACCTTTGAATAATGAGTATATTGGTCAAGTGGAGAATTGGAGACAAAGCCAAATTGAACTGGATGGAGAAAAAAGATGAGAAGGGCGAGCGACTGGCGCCGCCTGAGCCTCGCAGAGACGACGCGTCACAACAAGTGGACGAAAAGCGCATGGAGACGCCTATTGTGAGTGAGGACGAGGAGCTGCCGAGCACCCCGCTGCTGCATGTCGCGTGCCGCCACGGCCGCGTGGACGACGTGCTCGCCGCTCTGGACGCGACGGCATCAGTCAACGCAGTCAACACCGCCGACGAGACGCCGCTTTTTATCGCAGCACGCTGGGGCCACACACAGGTCGTGCAGATGCTACTCAAGAAGAACGCACATGTCGAGCTCGGGAAGGTCAACTCAGACATGACGCCACTGCGCATCGCGGCGAATAACGGCCACGTGGATGTCGTGCGCGCACTACTCGCTGCCAACGCGTGCATGGACGACGTCGAAAGCGACGACGGACTCACAGTTCTGTATGAAGCCGCGCGCAAGGGTCATGTCGAAGTGGCGCGAGCGCTGCTGGAACACGGCGCGAAGCTGCATGTGCCCAACCGGAACGAGCAGGCGCCGTTGTACGTGAGCGCGCGCAATGGCCACACAGACGTGATGCGTCTTTTACTGGAGCACGGCGACGAGGTCGACCGCATCAACATCAATGGCGTGACGCCTCTGTGGATCGCGGCGCTCAAAGGTAGAGTGGAGGCAGTGGAGCTGCTGCTTGCGCATGGCGCAAACGTGGACGCTGTGGACGTGGACGGCATCACGCCCCTGTGGATCGCAGCGCAGGAGGGACGCACCAACGTCGTCCAAGCACTGCTCAAGCACGGCGCAGATGCCAGTGCGACCACTAACAAAGGGATCACGCCGTTATCTGCGTCTACGCACAATAGCGGCAGTGTGATTATCAAGGAACTGATCGCGTACGGCGCACATGTGGATGCAGTCGATAGCGACGGACACACGCCGCTGTACGTTGTATGTCGTGACGGCTACTTGAGCGCTGCGAAGATCCTGCTCGCAAATGACGCATGCGTCGAGGGTGCTGTAGATGCGGTCGACGGACTCACGCCACTGTTCGTCGCTGCTCAGAATGGATACCTGGGTATCGTGCTCGCGCTGCTCTCCCACCATGCGTCAGTGAATGTTAGAGACTCAGACGGCGCAACACCACTGCACGCAGCGTCTGAGAGAGGTCACGCGGACATCATACATGTGCTTGTCGTGAAAGGCTGCGTAGACAAAGAAGCAGCGAGCAAGAATGGAGACACGGCGTTGCATGTTGCAGCACGCAATGGGCGCATGGATGCAGTGAAAGCATTGCTGAAGCTTGGTGCAGAGACAAATTCTCCCAACAAGCGTCAAGAGACACCGCTGTACATCGCCTGTGAGAATGGGCATGTGGCTGTCGCTCAGGTTCTGCTCACAAAAGGCGCAAGCGCAGCACTGTCGGCTGTCGATGGAGACACGCCTCTGCATGCTGCAGCACGAGATGGCCACGTCGATGTCGTGAGCAAGTTGCTCAGGAGGGGCTCCACAAGTTTGCTCGTCGATGTGGTGAATAGCAGAAATGCAACGCCGTTATTTGAAGCGTCAGGAAATGGGCACCTCGCAGTCGTGGACGTGCTGCTGAGCGTGGGTGCACAACTGGGGGTCGCTGACGAAGATGGTAACACGCCTCTAATCGCCGCATCTCGAGGTGGACACTTGAGTACGGTACTCGTGCTCATCAACGCCGGCGCTTCAGTTTGCACGACCAATACAACTGGAGAGACTGCTGCGCTCGCTGCTGGGAGCTCGGGGCATTTCAAAATCGTCAGTGAGTTAGTGACACGTGGTGGCGCATCTGTTCATGCCCGAGCTACTGGTGTTGGTGGAGAGACGTTACTGACTGCTGCTGCGCGATGGGGAGATGTCGGAGCTGTCAGCTTCCTGGTCGAGCATGAAGTGCAGCGTGACGATGTAAAAGTCAGCAAGCAGCTATCTCTTCTCCCAGCTACGTTGCAGACATTGTGTGACTACGGACCTCGAATGCGCGAGCTCAAGACAATGTGGGAGAGCGTTGTGGAGCGCTTGTACGACATTCACACCGTGTTCGAAGGGCAGCGAGCAGAAGGGATCTCTTCAGCACTGATGTACCAGTATCTAATGCTGGTGTTCCGTGTCGTGCGGCTGAAACTCGTCTGGGAGAAGCGCAACTTGTTTACGAGGCTCGTCGCGAGTCGCAACACAGCCAGCGCGTTCCAGGATTTCCACACAGAGCTCGACCATCTACAGAGGTGTGTAAGAGCGACGCTGACGGCAACACCCGATGGAGCCATGGCTGGGATGACAAGCGAGTGGAGACACGAGTGGATAACCGACTGTGAGAACCTGACGGAGCTGTTCTGGAACATTGTGAAGGACGACAACCAGTTGTTGCCGCATCTGAGCCAAGACGCGGACCTTCTTGAGGCCATTCTGCTGCTCCTCTATGAAATCAACGCGCACAGCAATCAATGTACACAACGGAAACTTGAGCTCTTGGAGCTCAGTGTGAAGAAACTGATGACTCGCGTGGCTCCTGACACGGTCATTGAGCTCCCGAAGTGGTTCCTACCCCACCACGAGCTGAATTTCGAGCACACTGCAGACAGCGCAAGTCGGACCAGCAAGCCATTCAGTGGCAAGTGGCTCAACTCGAGCGTACTGATCTGTGCGTGCCAACTGGACCAAGTCGCAGTCGTTGCACTCGCAAGCAGATGGTCCCAGCTAAGCCATCCAAACGTGATCAAGATCTTTGGTGTCTACCATCTCAGAGAGCCATTCCTGGTCGTCTTTGAGAACGCGCCAGCCACGAGTCTCCGTGAATACCTAGCTGCTGAGCAGCAGCAAAGCCATCGCTCTTCGGTCCATTTCATTTGGCGAAAGCTCTATGAGGTGGCGCTGGGGCTCAAGTACCTTCACGACCGAGGGATCGTGCTCGGCAAGCTTCAGTGCGACAGCATCTGGATCGGCACTAGCGGACTGGCGAAGATCGCCGAATGCGGCCTCAATTCTTACGACCTAACAGCATCGGACGAGCGGAACGAGGTGCGCTGGCTTGGAGCCGAGTGCCTCGAGGGCAACCTTCCAACGCCAGAGTCCGACATCTACTCGCTGGGCATTTGCATCATTGAGGCGTTCACAGGTCAAGACCCGTGGCACGGCAAGCCCATCACGAAAGTGATCTCACTTATCCGGTGGGGGCTCTTGCCTTCTCAGCCATCACAGCTCAGCGATTCGCAATGGAGCCTCGTGAGCAGGATGTGCTCGTTCGACCCGTTGAGACGGGGCAAGCTCGTCACCATCGTCGAGCACCTGAAGCAGTTTGCTTCTACCGAGAGCGACGACAGCTCCCAGGCTGCAGTTTATACAACAACTGAGCGACACTTGCAGCAACGAAGCTCCCACATGATGACAACGCTAGATCTCGCAGGGCACGTATTTCCCGAGCTCGGCTCTTCTATCAACATGTTTCTGGTCAAGCTCGAGCGCAAGTCCGACCTCTGTCCAGATGCCCGCGAGTACGTTGCACACGTGCACGCACGCCTGTCCAACATCTTTGCGTGGCTCCAGCAGGCGCACAACGTCGCGAGTGAGGTCGCGGTTGCCAAGTTCTGCCAAGTGCTTGTGAGCTTCGATCACTTTCTCAGCGTTGCGGTCTCGCAAACGTCGGTGATCCGCCAGGCCAAGAGCCGCAAGGTGTCGTTGTCCAACAGCGTGCTGCACCGTGAGATCGACGAGCTTATGGGCTTCCTCTCAATGGAGAGCAGCGTGGATTCGATCCACAACTGGAAGTCTAGCGCTCGGCTGTCATCTTTCGACAAGCTGCTAAGAAGTCTCACTGAAAGTGAGTCGGATAGCGTGAAGAGCGAACCAGGAGGAGGCGGAGTTGCTGCTGGAGTCAGGAGCAATAGTGGTGACAATGACGTCGTGAAGCTCGTGCAGTTCGAGTCCAAGCACGTGAACCAGAACTTCGCACCCGTAAGCATTAGTTCAACCGAAGCTATGAGTCACGACGACGCTATTGCCACACCGTCGTGGTTCATCCCACTCTATGACCTCAAGTTTAGGAAGGAAGACTGCATCGGCACGGGTGCCTTTGGCGAAGTGTACCGCGGCGCGTGGCTGAGCACGCCCGTGGTCGTCAAGATGATGGGCTACGAGGACGACGACGACTCGGGCAACGCGCAGTCCATATTCCTGCACGAGCTGCGCGTGTGGTACCCGCTCAACCACCCGCACGTGGTCAAGCTCTTTGGCGCGTGTCACGTCGGCAAGCGCTTCTTCGTGTGCGAGTACGCCGCGAACGGCACGCTGAGCAGCTTCCTCGCTCGTACTAGCAATCAGGGTGATACCACTGCCACTACAACAACAAACACCTGGCAAGCGCTGTACGAAGTGGCACTCGGCCTGCAGTACTTGCACTACCTCACCATCGTGCACAACGACCTCAAGTGCGACAACTTCCTCGTGGGCGCCGACGGGAAAGTCAAGATCACGGACTTTGGGCTCAGCTGCATCGCGCACACGACGGAAATCCAGGTGAACCTCGCGAAGCTCGGCGCGCAGCAGTGGAAAGCGCCCGAGTACCTGCGCGGCGAGCGCTCGACGCTGGCGTCGGACGTCTACTCGCTGGGCATGTGCATTTTGGAGGCGGCGACGGGGACGCTGCCGTGGGGGAGCATGGCGGACGCGTTTGTGCGCCGCAACGTGCACCGAGGCGTGCTTCCCAAGTGCCCGAGTGCGCTGAGCGCTCGTCAGTGGAACCTCGTGGAGCTCATGTGCGCGAACGAGCCAACGCATCGCCTGCGGATCTCGACGGTCGTTGAGCGTCTGCAGGAGTTTGCGCAGCAAACGGCTGCAGTGACAGTGAAGCAGCCGCGAGAGTAACTCAGTCACGAGATGGACACGCCCTGAATACAAATGAATGGCAGCTACGTTGCTTTTGGTGGTGCATCTCGCAGGGGCGAGTGCTTCGCTACGCTCTCTGGGTGAGCGTCCTTCGAAGTTCTTCGAGGTTGGTCGTCGTGGAACGAGGGCTGGTGAAGACTTCCATAGGACCCAGCTCCGTTTAATGGGTTAAACGTCAAGTTTTGAAAAAACCCCGAAGTAACGCAATCTGTTAGCCAGCTTTCGTCTGGGCTTGTAACAAAATGATCAGTGACTCCAGCTGGTGGAGTGGACCACATAAGTAGAACAGCGTGACGGATGACGAACGAGAACAACGAGAGTAGCAGTGTGAGAGTCGCCACTAGCATTATCACAAAGCGTGTCGGCTGCTCAGTGCGTGAAGCTCGTATGTGCTGTGCACTAGCAAGGTTCCGGTGGTGACGTTTCCGTCGGTGGAGGCTCATCTAGTGGATCGACTGATGGCTCGGTGTCGGTGACGAGTGGCTCTGGCGTTTCGGAGAGCGGCAAGGCTATTGTCTCGACGCGCGCAGGCGGCTCGGGCAGCAGCGGAGCTATCCAGTTGGGTTCTGGCAACAGTGGTGCTTCGAGCGGTTATGTGCGCATAGGTAGTGGCGACGGCGACGCGAGTGCATGACGCGTGGAGATCGTGGGCGGCTCGTCATTAACCGGCGCTGGGTCTAGCATTTCGCTGCAGAGCAGACAGTTGGGCTCGGATGCTGCTGTCAGCGTAACAATCCGTAGCGGCGAAGGCAAAGCTACGGAGAGTAGCACGGTCAGTGTCAGCAGCCACGACGCGGTCTGCACAAGCGCAAGTGGCCACAACCACCAGACAGCAGCAGCTCCAACTAGGCCGCGACGCCACGCAGCGTACACACCGCGCCACCAACAGCAGCGGACTGCTTGAGTGTGTTAGCTGCGTCGGAGATCCACCCCTAGTCCCTTTCACTGCCACAATGGTCGTCACCTCAGTAGCAATCGTTGCAATTGCGTTCCAGACAAACGCAAGGGGGAGACTGCTGTCCAACGCTCCATTCTGAGCACATTTGGTGCAAGGCAACTGTCCGGTGTCATCGACTTCCTACACAGTTTGCGTCTTTGCATAGCAAACGCAACAAGAGGCGTCATCAAAACTGACTTTTGGTGCCCCCATCGACCGCGGCCCATGGTGTCACGATCTCCCACAAGCCCATACCGGCTAGGATCAGAAACATTCTGTCGTCATCCTAGAAGGTGCTCCTTGCCCAGCAGCGTCGTAAGGTCTTCAGCCTCTTTTCTCCCAGCGCATTTGCCGAGCTGTGCGCGTGGAAGCCTGCGCAACTGCGAGCTAGCTCCTCAGAATCAACCTCTCACACACGACCAATACGTTTGGTCTGCACCACGTCTGAATAGTACAATGTAAAGTAGATTTCCTATCGTTTTCTGTTATTTCTTTATACAACGCCAGCAGTAGCAACAACACGCATAGTATGGATGCAGCAGACTCCGCCAAACGTTTTCCCTTCTCTAGCGGTCACTTACTCAGTATCTGTCTATGCGGCCTCTTTCAGCGTCTTCTTGGCCTGGTTCTTGAGGTACTTGATGTTGCAGAGCTCGGCCACCTCCTCGATGATCTTAAGCCCCTCGTCTAGGTCCGCGCGCGTGTGCGCCGACGAGACGCAGTAGCGCACGCGACTAGTGAGTAGCGGCACGGCCGGATAGGCCACGGACACGACCGCCAAGTTGCGCTTGAGGCACTCGCGCGAGAACTCGGTGCACTTGGAGATGTGGAAGAGCATCACTGGGATGATCGTCGAGTCCACGTTGCCCAGTGTGATGAGCCCCATCTCGGTGAGCTTGCGGCGCAGGTAGTTGCTGTTGTCACGCAGCTGCGCGAGCTTGCGCAGGCCGATGTCCGAGCCGTCCTTGCCCATGATGATGTTGAACGCCGTCAGCACCTGCTGCGCTACGACGGGTGAGAGAGGCGGGTTGTACAGCTGACCCAGGCTCGACGCGCGGATGCTCTCGATGATCTCCTCCGACGCCGCGATATATCCACCCATGCCGGCAAAAGACTTGCTGAACGTGCCCATGAGGATGTCCACCTCGCTCGGGTGCACACCGCTGTACTCGCAGATGCCGCGGCCGGTCTTGCCCAACGCGCCGATGCTGTGCGCCTCGTCCACGTACACGTACGCCTTGTACTTCTTGGCGATGTCCACGATCGCGCGCAGATCCACGATCACGGCCTCCATGGAGTAGATGCCCTCGACGACGATCAAAATCTTCTTCCAGTTGCGGCCCGTGCGCGGCTGGCCCTCCGAGAGCTTCTGAATGAGCAGCTGCTCCAGGTGCTTGGGCTCGTTGTGGCGGAAGACGCCGATGGTGGCACCCGAGGCGCGCGCGCCGTTCACGAGCGACGTGTGGTTGAGTGCGTCACTGAGGATGAGCGTGCCCTTGCCCATGAACGCCGGGATGCTCGACGCGTTGGTGCCGTAGCCCATGTTGAACACGATGGCCGCTGGCTTGCCGACGAACTCGGCGATCGTCGTCTCGAGCTCGCGGTGCACGGTCGAGGTACCGAACTCGAGGCCAGGGGACATAAACGCCGAGCCGAACTGCTCCACCGCCGGCAGCACAGTCTTGGCGCACGTGTTGATCCAGTCGTCGGCGAAACCCAGGTAGTTGTACGAGCCCAGGTTGAGACACGTGCGCGTCTCGCCCTCCTTGTTCACGATCGTGCGGTTGCCGTCAGGCGAGTAGCGCTCGATGACCTTGACGCGCGCACCGGGGGCGCTGGCGATCGGGCGGTTGTATGTGTCCTGCATGCGGTGGTAAACGCGCTTGGTGTAGAAGTAGTCAATCGAGGCAAGGAGCGGTGCGTAGCCGCGCTTGAGCGCCGCGTGGTAGCGCGAGATGCCCGTGAATTTCGCGAAGAAGTCGCGCAGGTACCCGAAGGTCCAGATCACCATGTGGCTGATGTAGCACGTGAAGAGCGTGAAGTGCTGCTCCTCTTCAATGCCTCCCATGATGACGGTTCCTCTTCTTGTGTGGCGGATGTGATGTTCTCCCTTGAGCAGCAGACGGCCAATGACGAAATGAGCTGCTCGTGGGGAGCTAGCCCAGCTGCGACCGAGGCGCGCCTGGGCAATCAGCAGAAGGCCCCGAAACAAGAGCGAAGTGAGAGCGTAAGCGCCTGGCTGCAGGAAGAAGGCGGGAGCCATTCAGATAAGATCGATCGCGTGAGGCGTGGAGGCAGACAGACCACATGGCGCTCATTCGGCGAGAGGGACTTTCGCATTGACGAGGTGTACAAGCGAGGGCTCTGATAACTCTGTGCTCGATGACAAGCGCGCAGCAGTGGCACCCACAGCTCTTCGACAAAGTTGTGGTCTTTTTGCTTCCTTCCATAAACTGCGACTGCATCTGGTTCGTGCACCATAAACTTGAACGGGAAACGACGCGACGAGCAGGAAGCTCGTCGTCATGTTGTGACGCTGACGCATGTGCCATGACGACCTGTCTGCCTTCAAATCAAAAATGAAAAAAGAAATTGGGAAAATTGCAGATTTCTTGCTGGTTTGCTAATACAGCGACTACGCCTATGCGTCTCACGCATGGCGGTAGTCGATGTGATGCGGCAGGAAATATGTGGGGGGATGCGGAGTTGGAGGGCAAATCCACAGTGGCTCAAGTGGACAACTGAGGAATCCCCAGATCATCTTGGTGCGTGAGTCCTATAATTTGCATGTGATTTCTCTAGTTTCTTAGGGTTTGTACAATTGTTTTCTCTTTGCTTTGCTCTTCTTTGCAAATCTCACATAGCAAAACAAAAGCTCGCCCTGTCTGCTTCGTCTTCAGCAGCCATCTTTCTTCCATCATTGGAAGTGGCAAGTGAGCCACTGCACTTCGTTCAGGCTTTCCTACTATCGATTGCAAACCACAAGGATCACGCGGTTTACGTTTCCCAAAATGCTCAGCAAGCGATGAGTGAAGTAGTGTGCTGCGAAGCTTCCGCGTCGTGAGGTCGCACGCGTGAAAAACGCGGCATTCCCTTATGATCGCTTTCGAGAGGTAGTTGCGCGTGCCGAGTTGACACGACAGCGCCGTCTCGCTTCAGCCTCTGGCCTCAGTCTTTTCTCTTCGTCGATCGATGGCTTTGGGTGGTGGGCGGTCACCACGATGCGCTGCTGCAGCATACTGCTCGTGCTTCTGATGTGGACGTGCCCAGTCCGACACACACAGAATCTTAGTGCAATGCATTGTGACCATCCATCCACCCATTACTGTACCATCTCGTCTATGCGCGTTGGCGTCGCGTTGCATGCAACTTCAATTCCCTCTCGGCTAGGCGCTCCGGCACAGGCCAGTCTGCCTGTCTGCTGCATCAGACAGACAGCCAACCAGTCTTCACTAGTGGTCGAGGATCAACATCAGGTCAAGCCGTTGCATCGCGTACAAAGGGACTCACGCGGCACAAATGCAATGGTCAAGGACGAGCTCAAATGAGCTGTCTTTTGTCCGATCTTTTATTCGGTGTTTTGTTCGGTTTTCTGACTTTGCTGATTATTGCAATGATCTCCTCCCAAAATGATTCGATACCACTGGTATGATTCTAATTTAATAATTGATTCATTACGTAGACAGCTTTTGAATATATATATAATACGCCACGAAGGCTGGGATAGGGAAATATAAGGTTTTTCAATACGCAAGCTTTTTCCAACATCAACATACGAAAAAAAAGCACAGAAATAGAATCAGCTTTTGAGGAGGTTTTCAGACTTTTTTTAGTGCCGCCAAAGACGAATTGGTGAATCACATACAAACGCGAACAGAAACAGAGAGTTTGCAAATGGCGATTTAAGAAATTTTAGTAGCAGTATTAAACAGGAAAGTAAGCAAAAGATGTGCTTTTTGTGGTGCTGTACACTGAGCTTTTCTCAAGATCCTTTTTTAAATTAAACTTTTATACTAAATAGCACCATCACTCCATGTCCTTCTGTTGTTTTTCCCAAACAGATATGCTGATGAGTGATGTTCAGTTGGAGCAATGTAGGAATGACGGTAACCCAAACTATGCAATTTTGGGTTACCATTACCTTCTCTCTAAAAACCGTATCTGTTGCTGCAATGTGCAAAATCACTCGTCGCTCTCGACCTGACCTGAAGCAGCATTTCTCACCGACGCCCTGGCAGAAGCAGTGGGTACGGGTATGTAGGACACCTCCGAGAAGAAGGACGGCAGTTCTTGTATGCACAGGTGCTCGCGACAGGCCAGCCACTCGGTGAACGAACTCGAGGAGAAACTGCTCAAGCCAAGCAAGGTCGACGCACAAGGCTGCCAGCTCTCACGGTCAAGCGGATGAGTGAAGGAGTTCGACGGACTCGATTTGCTCCTGCAAGCGATGCCATAAGTTAGCAGCCACACTCAGGTCTCCATGGCCATTCTTACAACACGTTAGCTTCTATTTGCAGCTCGCCATCATCTTATCTGCGAACATTTTTAGACACTCGTGGTGATCGGAGGCGCACGATCGTCCAGCCAAGCCCCTCCTCGACTTGCCCTGAGAGCACACAGCGCGCTTTCACGACAGAGCTCAGCTACTCGCCAGCTTTCCCTCCGAATCCGAGCACGCAGAGTCATGGCAGACGGCAATGGCGTGATGAACGCATCGGCGGCCGTGAGCATCGGCAACTACAAGGGCGTGATGCTCTGCAACCGGCCGTTCAACGGCGTGAGCAGCAGTGAGTCTTTTGCTTTACGTGGCTTCAAGAGTAAGATTTTGAAGTGAAGCTGACGATGCTATTTGTCTTGGTGAAGCCCTTGCGAAGGAGAGCCGCGTCGTGAGCAACAACGACTCGACGAGCAGCTACAAGGCCGCGTTTCTCGCGGGGAACCCGGGCGAGCCCGTCGGCATGAACGTCCCGATCCTGAGCGAGCCATCGGTGCGTAGTGATTAGCGCGCGCTCTCTTTGCGTAGCTCGCCTTATCTTCTCAAGCCTCACTGACCATCGTACTTATCTATACGTTGACCACGCAGCACGCCGTCAAGCGCGACAAGAAGAACACGGCGCTCTCTAAGCACAAGAAGTGGCTCCACGACCTGCAGAAGGAGCGCGCGCGGTTGCTCGAGGCTCTCACGGACGACGAAGCCGAGAAGCAGCAGAAGAAAGAGCGGTACGTACGCTTGTCGATCATTACTGGCTAGGTAAGCATGGTTGTAGCCTAGGCTCTGACCTGACTCATTGTAATGCTGCTAATCAATCAGCTTTGTCCAACGCGAGGCCAAGTTCCGCGACTCGGTGCGCAGCAACAACAATGCGGACGACAAGGGCAAGAAAGGTGGCAAGGGCAGCAGCAGTCGCCCCATGTGGGCGCTCACTAAGGCGTCAGCGGACGAGAAGCTCGAGTGCCTCGAGGACCAGGAGGCCGACGACCTCATCGACTTTTGCAATAACCTGGATATCGACCAGTTCATGGACGACGTGGAGATCAAGGCGCGCGTGGCGCAGGTCGAGCAGCAGCTCGCGCAGATGCAGTCGATCGTCGAGTATGAGGAAGCCGAGGAGAAGCGCAGCGAGCGCCTCGAGCAGCGCAACGACGACAAGTACAGTGGCGGCGGCGCGCTGAACGCGAACGACCTCGCGCGTTTCGACCGCGGTCACGGTAACCGCAACAACGACGACGACGACGACACCATGAGCGTCGCGTCGAGCGTGCTCTCCGAGTGCAAGTCCATTCGATCGGTGCACTCGATGCGATCCGTGGCGGCGCTGACCAAGCGCATGGAGTCCAAGCTGCTCGAGGCGTCAGTCGAGTATCCAGTGAATCCACGCGTGGTGACGATCGACGAGGAGCAGGGCGCGCGCATGCAGATCAAGACGCTCGCGAGCAACTTGCCCTACATCCACCGCAACCCGGCCGTCTAGAGCAAGCAAGAACTAGGCTACCCCTCTTTCTCTCTCTTGATACATTATCTATTATCTATGATGATATCATCCTATGAACATCTTCCGCTACCAGTAGTACTCTTGGCTGGCTGTTGCTTATGCCGTCGTCTGCTTGGCAAGTGCGAATGCTGCAACCTGTGCTCTTGGTACACAAGTGTGTTCACAATGTTGGAGCGGTGTGCGAGCTGCTGGTGTCGTACCATCAGTCGCAATAGATGTGGAGACGCCGCTCGCTAGAACAAGCTGAGAGCACGGCGATGCGTCACGTTGCTGCCGTTACCACCCAGATATGCTGAACGAACCTGGGTTATTATGAACTTGCTGGAGTGCATACTAGCTACAAAACCCAGAATTTCATGAATCCGTGAAGGGGATTCATGACATTCTAAGCAAAGTCACCAAGCGTCGCAATAGCAAGAGCAGCAATGGGGCTTCACGGCGCCGTGGCGTCCAAGGTCGAGGACGCCCAGAAGCACGGGCTGCTGCAGCTCTCGCACTACCGCCTCTCGCTCTACCCGCGTGAGCTGCTCGTCGTCAGCACGGAGCTCTCGGTGTCGCTGCTGCGTCTCGACCTGAGCTTCAACCTGCTCGAGACCGTGCCCGAGGCGATCAGCGCGCTCGTGGCGCTCCAGGTGCTCTATCTGAACCACAACCCACGCCTCGCGCTCTTGCCGGCGTCGCTCACCAAGTGTGTCAAGCTCCAGGTGCTCGACGTGAGCTGCACGGCACTCAACGCGCTCCCGTGCGAGTACGGACGCCTGGAGCGCCTCAAGGTGCTCGCCATTGACGCAACGCCATTGGAAAAGCGCTGGCTCAAGAAGAAGCACCTCACGCGAGTGCCCGACGACGATGAGGACAACAACAGTGGTGAGTCTAGAGTTATTGCTGTAGCTGCTGCTCAGACACCAACGGTGACGCAGTGCCAGCAGATCCTCAAGAAGCTGCGTCGCAAGGACGAGCGGGTGCAGCTCAAGCGCCAGCTCTTTGAGAAGCTGCACGACAAGGTCTACCGCATCGAGCGCGTCGACACTTGTGCAGCGGATGCGGTTCACATAATGCTCCAGCGAGTGCTCAAGCACTTTCCACTGGCCGAGGAGCTCCACAGCCTCATTCGCAACGCCGAGCGGCTCTTTCCCAGCGTGTTCACTGTCACTAGTATGGAGAAACTGGACGCAGTCGCATTGCGAGCGGCCTATGAAGCCTTGCGCGACGAGAACGAGCGCAAGAAGCGCGCCGCGGACCTCGAGATCAAGATCCGCAACCTGTACTTTGACCGCATCGACCCCACGCGCGTGGAAAAAATGGTCGCGTCCATCTATGAGCACGTGCACGCACTCGCGGACGTCAAGTTCCTTGTCAAGCACGCCGCGCAGCTCTTCCCACAGGACGCCAAGGACGTCGACGGCCGCGAGATTTACAGCAAACTCGTGGCGCTGCAGCAGGAGATCGCCCGTGAGCGCGCAGCCGCGGTCGACAAGCTTCTGGCCGCGGTCAAGGGCGTGTACAGCGACACGGAGCCCGATCAGGTGCAGCTGCTCGTGGCCAAGGTCGCTACACTTTTCAAGGTAAAGTACACAAACATTGGCATCTCCGTTGAGGATGAGCTATCTATTGCGAGCTTCATGCTAACGCATTGTGTGCCGTGAACAGAACACCAAGGAGCTGCGCAGTGTGACAGCGGACGTGCCGCTGCTCTTTCCCGTCGAGTTCCTCAACGCGAGTCCGCACGAGATCCGCGCAGCGTTCCTGCGCATGAAGGCCGAGGCATTGGGCACTACTACCACCATCGGTACAAAGCCTGCTCCTACCTCCAGCAGTAGTGGCAAAGGGCACAAGCCTCGAGGTTAAATAGTGCTCTCTCTCTCTCATGATGCTATTGGAAAATGATGATGTGGTCTTTATTCCGAGCTGTCTCTACTGTAGGCATTAGCGCTTGGCGTGCTCCTCTTCCTCCTGTTTAAGCATTCGCTCCTCGACGTCCATTGAGAGCCGCCGCGCCTTGCTCTTGGGGCTCACGGCGTTCGCCGAGTGCGTAATCTGCACGTGGGTCGTCAAACTCTCCTCGATCTGCAGCAGCTTAAACGCACGCACCTCGGCGCGCGAGAGGTCCACGTGCGCCTTGGCCTGGCGGCAGTCCTCCTTGTTATCAAACAGCACCGACACGTGCCAGCTCTTGAGCTCACCCAGGTGCTGCTGCTGACCCCTGGAGCTCTTGACGCTGCCCTTGTGATAGCTGCGACAGCCGTCGACTGGCACCGCCGAGGAGATCGTCACGTGCAGCACGCGCTCGTCCTTGTTGTCGATGCTGCAGTACGTCCGATGGATCGGCGCAAAAAGCCGCACGAAGCCCTGGTTCGCATCGTCATCCCCAGCTCTGTTGTCGCCACTTGTACCCGGCTCTGCTTGAGACTGGGGCTGCTGAGACTCGTAGTCGTCTCGCTTCTCGGCAAACACGAGCGCCTCGGGGTTCAGCACCAGCAGCAGCTTGGCCGGGGAGTGCAGGAAGCGCTGCTCGCGCCACATGCACTTCAAGAACACCATGCCTTCCAGTGACACTGTTGGCGGCAACGCTGGTGAAGACAGAGACGTCGCGCTCGTGTACAATGTCGCGGGCTTGCGGCCACCACCGCTTCCGCTCTTCGCAGCCTCAAGCGCGCTCGTGTGCGGGTGGCGGAACGCGACAAACTGGTCCAAGTTGTCGGGCTCGTACTGCTCGTCCACAAGCTCCCGGAGCTTGCGCAGCGTGAGGAACACGCGCATACTCTTGCGACAGACCTCCATCTCGTTCGCGGGGCTTCTCAGGTTCAACGTGCCCTTGCGGTCCGCGATGAAGTCGAGCACCGGTGGGATGAGGAACTCAAAGGGCGACGAGCTCTTGAAGTTCAAAGATGCGGGGAACTTGGTGCGCTGGAAGGCGTCGAACTCGTCCTCGAGCACGTAGATGAAGAGGTCGACGTCCGCCATCGCGCCGCGCATACTTTCCATCACCTGGTGCGTCGACACCGAGTGGATCTCCTTGAGCACCGCGCCATGCCTCGGCAGCAGCCAGTGGGTCAAGCCTGAGCCTGATGGAGAAGGGCGCTGTGGGTCGAGCATCATGTCCACGAGCAGTCGAGCCGCAAGCTGCGTGCTGAGAAGCCGCGTCTCTGGATTCCGCGCCAGGATCGAAAGGATCAAATCCATGAGCCAGTGCGGGTACTGGCCCACATACGCCTCGACGCTGTGTGTGGACGACGCCGAGTCCGACAGCCGCCCACCTGTTGTTGTCTCAAAGGTAGCGGTTGACTTGGTCTCGTAGCCGTCGTTGCTGTCGGTCGTGTCCTCTCCACTGGCGTCCTCAGTGCTGTCTTCGCTCCCATCGTCATCGTCGTCGTCTTCTTCCAGTTGCGACGTCGACGAGACCGACAAGTCTGAAGAAGATGTGGATGACACGACACTGCTGCTCTCCAATTCCTGCTGCTGCTGTTGTCGTTCTTCATTACCACCATTGTCGACCCCTCCCTCTATTTCTTCACCTCCACCACTTTCTTCAATCACACTGTGTGGCAGCAGCACCTCTGAATCCGCCGTCTCAATGCCTAAACTCCGTCTGTGCTTGCGATGGCGGAAGGGCAGCAGGCTCAGCTCACGCAGCAGCGTGTGGTCCACTGCCTCGCTGTTCACGATCGCGAGAATGAGCAGCAGCGCCGCCGACGAGAGCAACTCATCGCTCGACGCGATGAGCGCAAGGAGCGACTGGCGGAAGCAGTTTGACTGGCTCGGGACAAAGGCCTCGACCTCATCGAGCGGCCACTCGCCCTCGCTGAAGCGCGTCTGCAGGTAGCAGAGCGGCGAGTCGCACTTGCCCAGCGAGTGCGCCTGGAACACGTGCGGCTTCTTTTTCGTGTTCTTGCGTTTCGTTGTTGTTGCTGTTGTTGTACTTGTACTTGTGTCATTCCCATTGCTCGTGGCTGTCGCAGCTGGAAGCGGCTGCGGCTTGGGTGTCTTTGCGCGGACGCTTTTTCGTCGCTGTGAGCCAGCGCCGAGCGCCACGGCCGAGTACGGACATCGCTCGGACGCATCGGGCGATAGGAGCCTAAGTGTTAATAATGAGCAGTAGAGGTTAGACAAGGTATTTGGCCAAGGCGTTCACCGGTCAAGCAGGGTCCAAGCCAGAGTGGGTCAACGTACATGAAGGAGATCGCATTCACGAGCGGTGCGTGCTCAAAGATCCCCACGAGCCGCGTGAGCAGATAGAGCGCGAGCCGCGTGGAGACGCGCTGCGGCGGCGGGTTGCAATCCGGCAGGATGCTCGCGGCCAGGAACTTGCGCACGTGGCGCTTGTAAATCAAGTCGCCCACCTTGTAGCAGAGCTCGGGCAGGTTCACGTCCAGGATGTCTTGCAAGTAGAAGCAGTGGTCAATGTACTCGTCAATGGCCTCCTCGAGCTTCTCGATGAGCGTCTGCGCCATGCTCGGGCTCCAGAGGTTAAGCAACCCCTGGATCTTGAGCGCGAGCTCGTTGGCATACTCGACGATATCGCGAAAGTACGCCATCTTCTGGTACGCCAGAATGAACTGGCGCACGCGGTCGTCCTGCACCTTGTACACGTTAAGTGTGAGCGTCTTGACGGCCACCTTGACCATTGTCTCGGGACACCGGCGGAACTTGAGCGCCTGCGAGTAGAGCGGGAACGCGTTGTTGCTATTGACGCTCGCGTCGTCGAAGAAGAACTGCACGGTCTCCTCGTTCAGACGCAGCGACAGCGCCTTGAGCAGCGTCACGTACCAGTCGCGCACGTCGTCCTCCTTGGTCACGGCGAACGGGCACTCGAGCAGCTTGTTGACCGAGTTGTTCGAGAGAATGTAGTAGAGCGACGTGCGCGTCGCGATGTTCTGCACGAGGATGCTCATGGTCTGCAGCAGCTGGATCTGCACGGCCACGCTCGGCCGGGACGCGCCCAGCTGCACGAACAGACCCAGAATGTTCTTCTCGCAAAAGTAGTCGAAGAACACGCCCGCCGTCGTCGTCGTGCGCTCAAACTCGAGCGCCTCTAGCGAGTCCTGTGGTGGTGGCAGTGACGACGACGCCTCTATTGCAGTAGCACTATTCACATCGTCGTGGCCGTGGTTCTGATCCGAGTAAATGAGGAACTCGGAGAGCACGCGCAGCAGCTCAACGATCTCAGCGTCGCCCAGCTCCGCAAAGCGCAGCAGCTGCGCGTGCAGCTGGCGCATACTGGTGAGCGTGAACTCGCGCGGCCGCGAGAAGATGCTGCTGAGTCCGCCGTGGCGTTTGCTGCTGCCGTTGCCCGTGAGCCAGCCCCACATCTTCGGCGCGCTTCCTCCTGTCTGTTTGTCTTATGGGCTCTGAAAACGAACGTGAAGTTCCCAGATGGGAGAATTTCATATTTCTGCCAATGAAAACGATCGGCAAAATCTCCAATTGAAACGCAGGTCCATTTGGCTCGCGTAACCAATTGGGGATATTGCCGAAATGAGCGGAAGCTTACTAGCAATCTCTTCTGCCCCTAGAGCAGCGCCATCCAGCGCGCGTAGCACTCTTCTTCCCACGCAAACTGCAGTGACTGTGGCTTGGATCTCCTCGCAGCGTCCCGCTTCGTGCTACTGGTTACTGTAAGTGCTGCGACGGTCGTAGCTGGAGTTACTGTCGCTCCTGCCTGGAAACCGTTGCTACTAACGAGTTTCTCAGGAAGTCTCACCACTGGAGGTTGCGCTAGAGCAGCCGAAGCTGCTCGCTTCTCCGTCGTAGGCTCTCTCATGGCTGCGTCCATCACGTTGTGACCGTTGGTGCCTTGAACATCCGAGGCTAGATGTGTCACTGCAGGCAAAGTCGCCACCTTCGAGGCTGGAAGAGCAGGGGGTGTCATCTCGACACTTTGAGATCTTGATCTTTGGTTTTCCTCCATGTCTTCGTCTGCGTGATGCCGTACGACGATTGCCTCAGGCTCGAGTATCAATGGCCCGACGTCTTCGCTCCGAGCCGCAGCTTTCGCCTTCACAAAGTCAAAGATCGCGCGCGGCACTGGCTCCGGGAGCTCCTCGATGCTCATTTTGAACACGCGCGCGAGCATTTCGATTGCCACCACGTCGTTCTTTGCCAGGAGCGTCACTGCGAGACCGTAAAAGCCACACAAAGAGACAGAGATCGATCACAACAACCTGCTTGGGTTAAAGAAACCACACGTTTGAAACACAGCGAGCACAAGAATTCGTCCATGCAGCAGCAATAGGGCAATGAAAGGATATTCGTCCGCCAAAGCGCCCCGTGCGCCCCACGCGGTGCAGATACGTCGCCGGGTCTCGTGGCAAATCCAAGTTCACGACAAAGTTGACGCGGTCGACGTCGATGCCGCGCGCCGTGAGGTCCGTGGACACGAGCACGCGTGACCTGCGGGCGCGGAAGCTCTCCATCACCTCCGTGCGCGTCGCCTGGCTCTGCGAACCCGTGATACAGATCGCGGGCCAGCCTTGGGCCGCGAGCGCTGTTGCTAGCGCCTCAGCGCGGAACTTGTCGTTGCAGAACACGATGCACTGGTTGAACACGATCTCCGAGAGCAGCGACGCGAGCTTGCGGATTTTGGCGTTCATGTCGAGCGCGTCACCACTGCTGCCACCAGTTGCTGCTGCCGTTGAGCTGATCACGATGCTGTAGAACTGCTTGACGTGGCGCAGCCAGAGCTCCGGGTGGTTCGACTCGTCCTCTCGCTGCGTCCACGCGTCGAGGTCTTCGCGAGAGGTCACGAGCTCCACGGTCACGTCTTGAGGGCCACGTACGCGGACGATCTATATGATACAAAGAGTAATGATAAGTTAGTAGCGAGATCCGAGAGTAATAGATAAGAGCAATGTCATTATCACATGCGAACCTGTGGACTGCGCATCATACTCGCGACCGTCGCCAGCTGATTTGTCGTGAACGTGGCCGAGAACGCGAGTGTCTGAAGATAGCAGCAGCCCTGACAGTGTTAGTTATGGATCAAATGCAGTCAATCATACTAACGCTGCCAATACATCATCGTACGTACCTGTCGTCGCTCTGGTAGTGCAGCAGCAATGTACTGAATCTACAGACGCCATTGGTTTTATCAAACAAGTGGTAAGCGAGAGAAGATGCGCGCAAACACACCCACAGGCATTTTCAACCGGTACCTCGCGCTCAAAGTCGCTCTGCATGAGCTTGTCGACCTCGTCGAAGACCAGCAGCCGCAGCGCGTGGCACTGCAGGACGCGTTGCTCGATCAGTGCCTTCACGCGGCCGGGCGTGCCGATCACGATGTGGCACCCGTGCTTGAGGTTCTCCTGTCAAAGCGACAGTCACCAGCAGACACACACAGCACCATCAGCCAGTCACTATCACTGGCGCACACCAGCACACAATCCAGTAGCATAGATACACACCCTATCTTGCGCCACAGGCAGCCCACCAATGACGGTCTGGATCGAGCACGCGGGGCGGAAGCGCGCGATCTGGCGGATCACCGCGTCGATCTGCATCGCGATCTCACGCGTCGGCGCCAGGATCAGCGCCAGCGGATCGGTGCGTTGTGTGAATGTGCTCATGTACTGTGTGTCAATACCGATGCCACTAGCACTGTCGCTCACTTGCTGGAGCTTGGCGTCGCTCTTGGCGATCACGTGCTCGACGGCCGTGACGCCAAACACGGCGGTCTTGCCCGTGCCGGACTTGGCCTGGCCGATCACGT
Organism: Globisporangium alternatum; assembly: GCA_023334315.1. Taxonomy (NCBI): domain Eukaryota; phylum Oomycota; class Peronosporomycetes; order Pythiales; family Pythiaceae; genus Globisporangium; species Globisporangium alternatum. The sequence goes on along the minus strand of JAASGT010000114.1, from coordinate 15,855 downwards.
CGTTGCCGAAGAGCGCGAGCGGCAGCGCGCGCAACTGGATGGGCGACGGCGCGCGGAAGCACATGCTCGCTAGTGCGCGCTGGATGTCGCCATGCAGCGGCAGGTCCGTGAACAGCGTCGTCATGTCCGATCAATCGATCGATTCGATTTTTGGTGATGGCAATCATGCAACTTTGCGCAAGAAACCTCTGTAACTACTATAAATCCTTTGTAGTTAAATGAAATGTATTTACTGCTAGCATTTGATTCTGTTTGTCGTCTAAATCTGTATGATAAACCTCTATGCAATCATTGACACGCCAACACTTTCAACTCTTTTCATCTTTCACCATTTGCATGAGCACCCAGACTGCATCAGACAGACACACACGTACGCACAAGTCGTGACGAATGCATTAAATATATTACCCAAACCCAAGAGCCCGTGTGCGCAGCAGCAGCAGGAGCACGCGGGGTCGACTCGGACTGCTATCGCGAGAACAGCAAGCCGACTCCACGCTTCGAACGCCATACACTGGTCTACCTGCGCTCCGTTCGTCTGCACTCACGCCACTCGTCTTCACTTGGCTTTCACTTTGTTTGTTTTACTTTCCACAACTCTATGTTCGTTTCGAGCGAGCCTTGAGAATTCGTCGCTTCGGTCCTGCTTGCGGCGCAGCGCCGACGCTGAAACCTCCTTCCTGAGGAGCGCCAAAGCTGCCAGCTGGAGCGCCGAAAGACACCGCAGGAGCGCCGAACGATGCTGTAGGCGCGGCACCAAAGGATGCGCTAGGCGCAGCAGCTCCGAAGCCACCACTGCTTGGTGCTCCGAATCCGCTGCTTGGCGCACCAAATCCACTGCTCGGTGCCGCAGCTGGCGCACCGAACGCAGGGGACGGAGCGCCAAAACCACCCTGGGACGCGCTTGGGGCGGCCGCGCCGAACGCTGTGGCAGCTGGAGCTCCAAATCCTGAAGATCCAAAGCCTGACGACGAGCCACCGAAACTAGAAGACTGCTGAGCACCGAAACTGGCACCTGCACCTGGGTTTGGCGCACCAAACGCTGTGGATGGGGCCGCGCCGAAACTCGCGCCTGTTCCAAACGCGTTCGATGAAGCTGGCGCGGCTACACCAAAGCCGGACGCTGCTGCAGGTGCAGCAGCTCCAAATCCAGATGACGCTGGGGCTGATCCAAAACCCGACGATGCTGGCGCAGACGATCCGAACGCGGTTTGCGCTGGAGTTCCAAAGCCTGAAGCAGTTGGCGTCGACATTCCAAAGCCCGAAGCCGCTGGTGTAGACGATCCAAATCCTGAAGTAGCTGGGGCTCCAAAGCCCGTTGACGCTGGCGCAGCCGATCCAAAGCCAGAAGAAGCAGGAGCTCCAAAGCCAGTTGCAGACGGCGCAGTGGATCCAAAGCCCGAAGTAGCTGGTGTTGCAGACGCGCCAAATCCTGAAGTAGCTGCTGAAGAGCTTCCAAAGCCCGACGCCGCAGGTGTAGAAGTGGCTCCGAAACCAGTCGACGTTGGTGCAGAAGCAGGGGCACCAAATCCAAAAGTGCTCTGCGGCTGCGTGCTGCTCTGGCTAGCAGTAGCTCCAAACGTGAACGAAGGTCCAGCACTCGTCGACGTCGTCGACGAGGTGGAGCCACCAAACGCGCTGCTCGAAGAAGTCGAGCCGAATCCAGTTGAGGCAGTAGCAGTAGCAGCTGCTGGGGTACTAGCGGACGAAGCGCCGAACGTGAATGCAGGCTGCGTGGTCGCGGTCGCAGCTGGAGTCGTAGCTGGTGCTGCAGACGACGACTGGGCTCCGAACGTGAATGCAGGAGCCGCAGGTGCAGAAGACGAGGAACTGCCAAAAGCTGGTGCCGCAGCCGGAGCAGCGCTAAACGATGGGGCAGTCGCAGCTGCAATGCCACCGAACACTGAAGGTGCACTTGATCCGAAGGCTGGAGCCGGAGCAGCTGGCTTCGGTGGCGATGCAGTGGTGCTCTGTCCAAAGCTAAACGTCGATTTTGGCGGCGATGTAGTAGTGCTCTGCCCAAAACCGAACGCTGGCTTCGAGCTCGCCTCCTTGTCGAAGCCCGACGACGGCGTGTCAGCCGAGGACGATCCGAAAGCGAACGCTGGCTTGGCATCGGTCTTCGGCTCGGATGGCTTGGCAGGCACAGCCGGTTGCGAAGGTGGAGCTCCAAATGAGAATGCAGGCTTCGATTCCGCAGTGACTGGCTTCGGCGCACTTCCAGAAGATCCGAACGAAAACAATGGCGTGCTCTCCGGAGCCTTCACTGGAGCCACCGCCTTTGCAGTGTCAAATGTGAACGCTGAAGCGCTCGCTTCTGGCTTCTTCGCCTCAGTCGCTCCGAAGCTGAATGCCGGTTTCTTGGTGGCTGGCTCGGAGTTTTCCTGGGTGGCCTTGGTCGAAGCAGCTGCCTTTGGTACGTCAGCTCCAAACGAGAAACCCGTGTTGCTGCTGGAAACCGTCTTGACCGGCGAGCTGCTGCCAAACGAGAACGAAGGGGCAGCCGTCGCCTTCACTCCGAACGCCTCCGACTTCTTCTCTGGCGCGGTAGACGCACTGAAGCTGAAACCAGTTGACGCCACGTTCTTGTCATCACTGCTGGAGGTGGCTGGCGTGCTGAAGGCGAACGATGGCTTCGAAGCGCTGCTGCTCGAAGCATCAGGGACAACTCCGAACGAAAACGACGGCTTCGCCGCATCAGACGCAGTCGAAGTCGAAACTGGAGGAGCGCTAAACGTGAACGACGGGACCGAGGCGTCCGCACTGCTTGATGACGTCGTCTCCACTGGGGTAGTGACGCCAAACGAAAAGCCTCCACTCTTTGGAGCTTCAGTTGACACTGGCTTTGTAGAAGCAGCAGGTACGCCGAAGGAGAATCCGCTCGAGGTGATCGTTCCTGCTGGCTTCTCCGCAGCCTTCACCGAGTTAGTAGCACTGGCAACACTGCCGCCAGGCTTCGTAGTCTCACAGCACGGGCACTTGGAATGCTTCGCTTCATTCGTGACCGAGCACGTTGGGCATTTCCATTGACCGGGCGCCAACTGAGTAAACTTCGCCAGTGGGTTGAAGCCGCTTGGCACTGGGCCAGCACTCCCCGAAGGATTTGCGGTCTCGCAGCATGGACACTTGGCATGCTTCGCCTCATTCGTGACCGAGCACGTTGGACACTTCCATTGACCAGGCGCCAATTGAGCAAATCTGGCCAATGGGTTCACCGAACCATTCGACGCTGCTGGTGCACTTGTTGCAGGCTTACTGCTGGCAGGCTTCTCAGCGATCTCTTGCGGCTTCTTCTGGGTCGTCGTTGACTTTGATCCGAGCCACTCAGCGCGTGCCTTCGGGGACGCAGGAACGAACGAGAATGGCGTCTCCACTGCACCGCGCACCTTACGAGCCTTCTGGGACGACACTCGCTTTGGCGGTTCGCGCTGGCTGACAGGTGGCGAGAACACAAATTGGATGTCCTCGATCTCGTCTTCGATCGCCTTGCGCTTGCCCTGCCACACAATCGAGTTCGAGTGCGCTGGAACGGTGAAACTGTACGAGCCGTACTCGACAGCGATCTGCTTCACCGCAGCTGCGGACAGTCGAGGAGCAGGTGTGATGGAAACGTCCTGAGGCGAGAAGCTCATTGGCGTGCTTCCAGCACTGAAGAGCTTCGACTTTGGCGCTGGGGTCTCAATCGATGATGCCGTGAACGACTGAAACGACGTCACGGTGTTCGACGACTGCGAGAACGACGACGGGAAGCTCACGCGAGGAATCGTAGACGTTGGGGGAGCCACCTCGTCCATTGATTCATCATCGTCGCGCTGACCAGCACCGTCGTTGGTACTATCAGTGAGCGCAAGGTGGTACTTCGCCCACGACAGTGACGTCTGCGGCGTCGGCTTCTTCGCCTCACGCTCCAGAGGGTTCTGCACCTTGTTCAGCGTCAACAAAATCTTCTCCGCCACCGCCGATGAGTACGCGCTGCGAGCCGCCGCATCGCGCTTCGCACCAGTGAGAAGGCGCGATGGACGAGGCTTGCGTTCCACGCGCTCTTCGCGTGTGAGCATCTGTCCGCGCAGTGGGAATCCAGAAAAGTAGATCGGGCGGTTCTCACCCATACGGGCGCGTTTGCCAAACGGGGCGCTACCGTTCGCAAGTTGAAGTTCAGAGCTGCTGCCCTCGCTCGCAGTCTTCTTGTCGTGATCTGGAGACGAGCCACGTTGGCTGTCTCGTAAGCTCATCGTGCCAGGAACGTACGTCAGGTTCTTCGATGATCCGTAGCTAAAAGATCCATTCGGTCGCTCGTCGAATCCACGGTTGAGCGCGTTCTGCGTGAGTGCCAGCGACGCCTGAGGACTCGACTCCACCATGCCTCGGAGCTGCTGCGACAGACGCTCGTACTCTTCATAGGAGATTGTCTTCTTGTGCTTGATAACAGCCAGTGGCGAGTCCATGGGGGACGACGCAAGGCGGACTCGACGGCGCGGGATGCGACGCATCTCATCATCTGGGGAATCTGGGACACCGCCAATGCGCAGCGCCTTGGATTTCTGCGACGCCACAGGCATAAACGCCTTCTGAGTACTACTGTTCTTTCGTCGCTGCGACCGAAGCACTGGTCCAAGCTCGGCTTGCGGGGAGCGAGGGCGCTTTGCAAAGCTCGGTGACGACTTGGACGCAGGAGACTGCGGGGATGGCGCTTTCGACGATGGCGTCGTAGGTCCGCGCTCCACGAAAGCAGCAGACGCGACGTTGGCCAGCTCGTTCACGAACTTTGGCGGCGCGGCCGCAGTGTCGTCAGCCTTCTCGACTGCATCGTCAATCTCCTCTTCATCGTCTACTTCGGTCTGCTGCAGGTCCAGCACTTCAGCTTGTCCTGTCTCAGCGACGTTCTCGCTATTGTTGTTCTCCTTCGCCACAGCGTCCGTCTCAAAGGTCATCTCGACCACCTCAACTACAGTCTCCGTCACCACAGTAGCAGCAGCACCACTCGTCGTCGTCTCCTCTTGTTCCGAGTTCATGGCGTCGTCGCTGTCGAAGAGCTCGTCGCCCGCCGCCGCTGCTTCTCCATCGTCATATTCATCGCCGTCAAAGCCTTCGTCCTCATCGTCGCCCACCAGCTGGTTAATGATCGGGATCTTCTTGAGAAAGCGGCTAAACACACCAGCGTGGTCCTCCGTTCGCGAACGTGCCGCGCCCGCGACGCCGTAGGGTGTGCCAGCGGCACGTCGCTGCTGCTTCTGGTGCAGCGCCTTGCTCGTCGCGTCCGTCATAGCGATACGAGGCGTCTCCTGTCTATCTGCTCGTGCAGACGTCTCGTAGCCACGGGATGGAATGGCGCAGTCGCTCCTGCTCGTGCGGTCGTTTCCTTTTCTCTCTGTGTGGTCGTTAGCGCTCTTTTCCGCGCGCGCCAAAAAAGGAAACCCAGCCAAAAAAAAGAAGCAAAAACCTTGTGGATCTACTGGGGTTTTATAGAAAAACCTTGGGGAAGAGAATAGGAAGCGGATTAAGGTTTTTTTCTGGAAATGTATTTGATAAACTACTGAAACTGCTTTCCCGCCAAAATCAAAATCAACGTAAGGTTTGTATGTTTTCGTACTTTAGAGGAAAGCGGGGGAGAGAAAGTAGATTAAATTTCACAAAGAACGAATAGATTTCAAGAGACAAGCGTGCCTCTTGGCAAGAGATCTTTTTTCTACTGGCTTCGTAATTCCTCATGTCTGGCGTTATGAGCTCACTATGAGCTCATGGACCCACCAGCCAATAATCACTCACAGCTGTCAACGGCAACGATGCAAAAAGGACTCGAGGCTCAAAAGGGTGGACTGGCGTGACCACACATGACGCAACAATGGTGAAAGTGGGTTGAGCTCCTCGCAATGATGGGTTCAAAGTGGTGGACAACAGCAGCGAGCTGGACTCTTTACGAAATGGGTTGAAATGAATTCAGTGTATTATTGCTACTATGTATCTGTCCGCTGCACCGTTCCGGCGTTACGTTTTCAATCGATGTGTTGCTAGTCGGTTCGTACGTATCTACAGGGCCTTGACGATCGCATCGACAATGCGCTGCGGGTCCTCTAGGTGCGGGTAGTGGCCACCCTCGGGGTCCTCAAAGCACGCGACGCGCGGGATCGCGCCCTTGATCCACGCCAGTTCGGCATCAAAGTCCATGTAGTCCGGGTCCTTGCGGCCGTAGAACGCCAGCACCGCAGGCGACGCACTTGCATTGTCGCCGCCGAGCGTTGGCACGGCAGCCTCGACCGCGCTCTTCGAGGAGCGGCAGAAGCGGCCGACGTTCACGACGTTGCCCCGCTTGGCGCGCATGTGACTGTGCAGCACCTCGAGCTCGCGCTCGAAGTCTGCCGGCTGCTTCACTGGGTACAGCGTCTTGTAGTAGCTCATCCAGATAGGCGTGCCGTAGAGCTTAGGGAAGAGCACGTACGAGAGCGGGTGGAACCACCAGTCGACCGACGAGTTGCGTAGGATGGGACCCAGGAGCACGACTGCTTTGATCTTGCTCTTAAGGGCGCTCGATGATGATGCCGTCATTGCGTGGACTGCGGTGAGTACCATGGACCCGGCACTGAGCGAGTTGCCGAGCAGCAAGAACTCGCTCGCCGGGTGCTTGGCGTGCAGCTCTTCCAGCAATTGCGTCACGTCCGACGCGACCGACTCGGGGCTGTACGCCGAGTAGCTCTTGCCAGCTTCATCTGCAAAGTCCGTCGAGTCTCCAAAGCCGCGCAGGTCGCCGAGCAGCACGCGAGCGCCGAGTTGCGTGTGCAGCAACGGCGCGAGCATACGGAACTGGCGCCGTGTGTCGCCGATGCCCGGCAGACAGATCGCGATCAGCGGCGTGTCTTCACTCGGTCGCGAGTCTTCGAAGAACACGAACGAGTTGGAGGCTGTTGGCGACAAGCGGTAGGAATGTCCATTTGGGAAGACCATTGGGACGGACGGCGTGGAGCTGGCTTGTGGAGCCATGATGATGTTGCTAGTGAGGTGGTGGTTGAATGCGCCTGAGAGGCACTGCGCGAGTTTGGGAATGAACTCTTGCTCCATGCGCATTGTTCCATGAGCCTTGACGCTCGGCTCAGTTGCTCACAGCTATGTGCTGGCTCGACCGTCGAAAGATCGATGCTGCCGGCTCTAGCGCATGGGCAGCGCAATTTCTCTGCAGTGGATATTTTGTTTCGTTGATTGCCATGAAGTCAAGTGGGTAAGCGGTGGTCCATCCCCTTCAAAAATAGGTCGGTTTACCATCACTCTATTACGTAGTGATGGTCACATGTACTGATCTGCTCGATGAGTACATGAGACGCTGATGATGAGTACATGTGACGCTGATGATGAGTACATGTGACGTTGGATAGCAAGGAGCGTCACTCTCTGCTGCTCAGTTCATATGTTCAAATGAGGCTTGATGTCGCTAATGGTATTGTTCTCGGCTGATGTGCATGGAGATGCACGATGGCACCTTGTGGATCTTTTTCCACCCAATCAAAGTGTTCGCTTGGCGACCCTTCCTCGTGTTGATGTGAAATCCAGAAGAAGCGACACTGACTGGTATGCACGCACCGTCGGATCGTTGCACTGGTGATATCAATTACTATGAAGGCTGAGTGCTACTGCCGCTGCAGCAGAGCCCTGGTCGTTGTGTCCATGCTGCTGGCAGTTCTGGGATGTGGGCTGCAAGTGACTGGAGTCTCATCTGGTCCGGCGCCGTCCGTGATGAATGCGATCGCTCGTAGGATCTGCTGCATATTCGTAGGACGCTTGCAAGCAACTGGTTGAAGATGAATAGGAGACACTAACAGGAGCCTGTGTACCTGCTTGCACAGTACGCTGGAACTTTGAGGACGGCACGAACGGCTGGGCGCAGTCGACTGCGCTGGAGATGGGCGTCGAGGTGGACGCGATCAACGGCAACCTGCACGGTGTCGTTTTACCAAACAGCAAGTCGCTTGGCGCAGCGTTTGTCGACTCGCCCGAGCTCCGCGTCGAAATCCAGGCGGCCGAGCGTGACTACCTGGTGTTCCGCATGAAGTACCTCGGGCAGTGCGACCTGGGCATGGTCTCGCTTGAGCGCAACTCGGCCGAGCCGCAAGTAGATCCAGGCACGCGACGCGAGCGCACGTTGTTCCACGATCCGGTCGAGATCCCGTTCCAAGTACACACGAACGCGCTCAGCAGCGATCTCTACTACGTTCCGGTCTCAGAGCACGTCACAGGCACGATCCACCGCGTGCGGTTCCACCCGTGCGTGGCATTACCCAAGGTTGATGCTGAGAGCAGCAGCACCAGCAGTATGCAGTTTGGACAGACCTTCCAGATCGACTGGATCGCGTTCGCCAAAGGTACGTGCGGCTCTTTACAACGTAGCTCTTGGATGTCCATTCATCACTCTTTTCATACGTTTGAATGAATGCGTGGTCACGACAGCCCCTGTGATCACCAAAGTCCGCGGCTGCATCGATCGGTACTTTGAAAAGAACGACGAAGCCACTGCGCGCATGAACTGCACCGAGCACCCGCGACGAACGAACGGCTATCACAGCAACACGGCCTTCGAGTGTTTCCCCATGGTGCTGCCGCTCGCGTCCACGTACAACTGCAAGCGCGACGGCGGTGGGCACCGCATCTCGATCAGCGGCAAGCACTTTGGCACCTCGGACGCGATCATCACGGTCGATGGCGTCGAGTGCCTCGACATCGTGCACGTCATTCCGGAGATCGAGCTCGCATGCACGCTCCCGCCTGCTTCGGCGCAATGGCTTGCGAATCCCAGTTACCCGTCGATCGTGCGCGTTCGCAACGGCCAGCTTCATGAGCTCTTTGATGACGTGCCGCTGCTCTCGTACGCCGCGCCAGTGAGTGCGCGTCCGGTGCCAGTCATCTCGAACGTAGCTGCTCACGCACTGGACGTCAACTGGGTCGCACCGAGTGACATCTGGGAAGCCATGACGGTCACGGGTTATCGCGTGAGCTGGAAGCAATGTGCCGACGCAACGTACTTGACCACTGGCAACTCGGTCGTCGTCGGGAATGTCACGTCGACCACGATCATCGAGCTCGCGAGCGCCACGGGGTACCAGGTCCAAGTCACAGCGCTGACGGAAGACTATCGCGAGCGGGAGATCTGGCAAGAGATCGATCTTTACGGTCGTCGTGAGATGATGCCGGACGCTGTCATGGGGCTGGACTCGCCCTCGTCAATCTGCGTGTCGACGCTCGCAAATGGTTGCTCTATTGCTGGTGCGGAGGGTCCTCGTTCAGGCACTTTCTCACGCTCCTTGCTCCTTTGTGCTCGACAGATTTCATTTTCCCTCAGTTTGAAGCATGGCTGCTGACAAATGTGAGTGCGACGCTGGCGGCGCCGATCACCAAGCCAACCTTGGGACCAACGGGCGAAATCGGCGACCAGGGCCACTTTGGGCTCTACGTCAACGGACACGCCAATGTACGACGACCTCTTGGATGTCTTGCTTGTTGGCTAATGGCACTTGCTGACTGAAAAGCTTCAACACTGTGGTTCGTTGTGTGGCTTCTTTCTGCGTGAGCAGATCCAGAACTGCAACGCGTCCAACACTTGCTGCGACGGGTACGCTGCTGAGAACCTTGGTATCGAGACCGCAGCGTGCACCTTCACGTGCTCCGAGACCGAAACGCGCGTTTTCACGTATGAAAACGGGAGGACTGAGTCCTCGCTGTCCACGAACGCGCAGTTTGCGATTCCGTTCCCAGCGAAGACGATCCGCAGCGGTGACAGTTCGTCGCCGCTACCCCCTGGAGTCTCGTCCATTGCACCAATTTCTGCATCGTGCGGCCCAGCACTGCGACTGACAGCGTCCGACTCGTTCCTCACGGGCTCGGCGTGGTACCCTCGTCAGATGAACGTCCGCGAGGGCTTTGATACTTCGTTCACGTTTCGACTCTCGAACCCGTCGACTTTCTGCAAAAGCATGGACGACGCGTACACGAATTGTCGCTCGCGCGGCGGCGACGGTTTTGCGTTCGTGGTGCAGAACGACCAGGCGATCGGCATCGGCAGCGGTGGCATGGAACTCGGATATGGAGGTTTGCAAAATGCGCTCGCCGTCGAGTTCGACACGTGGTTCAACCACGAACAGCTCGACGTGTACGAGAACCACATCAGCGTCCACGTGAGCGACGGGGGCAATGGTAACGCAGTGCAAGCAAACCACACGCACTCGCTGGGCTCGACGAACAACATCCTCGACCTCACGGACGGCAACCACGTCGTGAAGATCACGTACACCCCGAACCTGGACGAGAGCATGTGAGTCGCGATATCATCTCTTGGACCACTCATCATCGTTCATTTGAATGAACAACCTTGGCTCACCTCACAATGTCCCATTGCTAGACTCTTTGCTGACCATTTCGTCGCGAGCGCGTTCGCCGGCCACTTCTTTTCTTCAGGAGCGTGGGTCTCGGGCGTCGGGGTGCTTGCCGTGTACTTGAACGATATGGACACGCCGGTGCTGAGCGTCCCGCTCCGCATCGAGAAGAGCCTCGAGCTGAACCACGGGCGCACCTGGGTGGGCTTCACGGCGGCCACAGGCGAGCTAGCGTGGCAGACCCACGACATCTTGAGCTGGCAGTTCGACTCGCTGCGGCGGAACATCGTGACCTCAGCCGTGATGGAGATCTGAGAAGATACGCTCATGGGTTAGTAATAGTCCAAGTGCAAAATGAGGTGTTCGCAATGGAGAACGGGAAGGGAGCTAGCAGATAGATAGAGAACCACGAGTCACGCTGTTCAACGGGGAGGGGAAAAATAAAAACGAGGTTGTTATGCAGTGGGCTCACTAATTAAAATCCATACCTTTTTCCCCCAAAGTCAACCACAAAAGCGTCTTCTAAATCTTGAGTCCCTTCTTCTTCATCGTCCTTGTCGTTGTTGTCGTCCTTTGCTGCTTTGCTTCGCTTGGCTGCTTGCTCTCGTGAGTGGCGGTGAGTCCCATCACTCATTAGTCAGTCAGTCAAATCAGTACGAGATGCCGTTCGCGCGGAGCTTGGCCTCCAGCTCGGCGATTCGTGCGTTCGCAGTGTCGAGGTCGCGCTGGAGCTTGCCCTCTGGCGAGTTGTCGGCCGCAGCCTTGGTAGTGCCACCTGGGGCGGAAGCTGGCGGGCGGGTCACGCGGGTGACGCGCGCGGCACCACCGGCCGAGCGCGCGCGCTTGCCGTCGAACGTGATCTTACCGTTGTGCTCCGGACGCAGAGACATCAGCGCTGGCGAGTTGTCGGCACCTTCCAGCCACTCGTCGGCGCTCATCGATGGCACACCGGCGTACGTGTCTGGGTACAGGTCGTCCTGGAACGCGTCCGACTTGCGCGGCACGTACACGTGCAGAGGCTCCACCGCGTTCGAAGTCAGCTTGAGCAGGCGCGCCGTCTCGCACGACATGATGTCGTTGCCACGCTTTGGGATCATGGCCATGCCACGCGCAGCCGTCGTAGAACGGTATTCGCTGATCGGGAACGCGTACGGCTCGCCCTCCGACATCTCGTAGTAGCGAATGTTGCCATCGCCCTTGCCGCACAGGTACAGCAGGCTCGTGTCTGGGTCGTAGAACGGCATGATCACACCGGCGGCCTGGTCAATGTCGACCTTCTTCAGTTCCTTGTCGAGCTTGCGAGGGTCCCAGACCTTGAACTGACGCTGGCTCTGGCGCGTGAAGCCCACAGTGACAAACGTCTCCTTGTCGCCCAAGAACGTGACCTTCACACTCTTCGTGCCGCTGTGCGCATTTTCCTTCTGCGCCGCGACCTGGCCGGAACGCGCGTCGTAGAGACGAACAACCTTGTCCTTGCACGTCGTCGCCAGCGTGCTGCCAGTCCAGCTCCAGGCGAGGTCCTGGATCAGGTTCTCGCCGTTCGCAGCCTGCATCTGCACAATCTCCGAGCCCTTCTCAATGTCCCAGAGACGCACGGTAAAGTCCGACGACGTACTCGCGAGCACGTTGTTGGCGGTCGGGTGGAAGTTGATCAGCGTGACCTTGCGGCCGTGGCCGACGAGGTCCACGAGTGGCTCCACGCACGTCTCCGTGAGGCCGCCCTCCGGGATGCCCCAGATCTTAATGGTGGTGTCATCGGACGCCGAGGCGATCAAGTGCTCGTGGAACGGGTTGAAGTCGAAGTCGAGAATGGCACCGCGGTGGCCCGAGATCAATGGGAAGTCCGGGTCGAACTTGCCGTACTTCTCGTATGGCACGACGGCCATGGCGCCGCCGCCGGCCTGGATCGACACCGCGAAGAACTTGGTGTTACCCTTAATGTAGTTCTGCTCGCCCGTGGCGGTCGCGAGACGCAGGTTCGTGTAGCATTTTTCGATCTTCGACGGCTCAACGTACACGTGACGGAACTTACTCTGGCGCACAAAGTGGCTCATGGTGCTGTTGTGAGGGGGTTGTTAATAGTGAGGAGCTGCGAAGAGAGGAAGAGGAGGGGACGCAAGGTACAATGCACGCGGTAAGTTACGAAGCCATGGCTCAATCGCGTGCATACGTACACATGGGTTACGAATCAATATCAGTCGGCTGTCACTCACCTTTCGCTTTCGTTGCCACGCCAGAACCGCACTCGCTAGAGAGAAGAAGACCGGGCTGTGCTGTGACTCGCTCGATCTACACATGCATCAACACACAGACACAAGAAGCACGTGAGCCGATCGGGTTCGCAGCAGATCTTCGGTGTCGCTAGTTGAAGCAGACGAGATCTCCGCCACATGGCCCCCAGCGTGGCGGGTGTGGACATACGCGCAGCGCATGGGGCGAGGGGGTGCACACTGGGGCACTCCCGCAGCCACATGGGCGCTCGCTCGTATCTAGTCTCCAGTCTCCAGCAAGGGCGCGCGGGTGGCTGCTTGACGCGTTGCTTACCTCTCTTTTTCTTTTCTTTGGCTCAATTGGGTGATGAAATGCGGGGGAGGCGCTCACGAAGCCAGCAGCGCCTCACAAAACACTTTTTCCTCTCGATCAAACGCCCACAGCGCATACAAAGAGCAAGTCACTTTCACTCCTCGATCAAACGCACAGTGCAATTCTTTTCACTCAATTCATTTTCAGAACAAAAATGGGTGGATCGTTTACATCCTTCTTATTTTATATTTCCTACTATTTTCTATGGTTTATCCTCTTCTTATAGACACTACATGTATGTTCACTAAAACTACTGAAAAAGAGAGGGATAAATATCGAAAAACCCGTGCGACAACCCCACGTTCTCTTCGGAACCAGTCCCTGATTTTTTTGTGTTGCTGCATTGTGGGGCCGTAACGCAAGGGACTTTAGAAATATATCTGTCGATAAAACCAGGTGAAAACCCTTCAATAAAGTCCGCACCTTCCACTTCGCGCATTTTCATCACACCGCAACAACAATAATGAGCGCGTCGACGAACAATGCGGCGGGCAGCAAGGGCCGGCGCGCCGTCGACTCGTGCCGCGATGAGTTCACGCTCGTAGTGGAGGCCGGCAAGCCCAAGATGCAGTGCAACCACTGTGGCGTGACCATCACGAATCACACGGCCACGCTCAAGAACCATCTCGCGCGCAAGCACGGCGGCGGCGGTGGCGACGCTGGAGCGAGTGGTAATGGTGACGTGAAAGCAAGCATTGTGGCGGGGCTAGGCACGACCGAGGAGGACGACGGCGAGGGCGAGGGTGACGTCGTAGAGGAGCAGGTTGTGGACAAGCGTCGCGTAGACAAGGTGAACGGTAAGCAGATTGGTGCGACGGCTGCTGTTGCGTTGAGCCCAGTGGTGGAGCAGCCAGCTGCGATTGACGTGAAGAAGGAGGCCAAGAAACGATCTCATTGCAGCAGTATCGATAAGGGCAGTCAATTAAACGGCGATAAGGAGCGCGAAGATGCTGTTCAGTCGCAACCAGACGAGGTGGGAGCGCAAGAAGGAGCTGCTGACAAGAAGCGCAAACTTGCTGATGCAGCGAACGACGACGACGATACAGTGGCGAACGGGGTGGTGAAACCTGAGGTGCTGCCGTTGATCGACCATCAAGAGTTTGCAGACATGAATCGAGGTACGTTGTCCAGCGTAGGTGGGTGCAATGCTGTTGGTTGTGCTTACGAGTGCTGATGCTTTTTCTGTCTGCGACAGAAATGCACGAGTACGATGAGGTGAGAGAACAGATCATCAAGAGGTCGCGCGAGATCCTTAAGTGCAGGTACAGTTATCCCATACGGCACACACATACTCTCTGTACTTGGCGTTTGCTTGCAGTTCACCGCTGATATGGTTGCTCCTTTCTTGCCGTTAACAGCAAGCAAGCAATCTTCGCACTGCATCGAAACGACCGCAACGGAGCTGCTGATCTCCTCGTCAAAGCTGAGAAGGTCATCCCGGAGCTGTTTGAGCTTGCGAGAGAGAAGTCAGCGCTCCGTGATGGATCGCTCTCAGCTGCCCTCGAAGAGTACGTTGAAGCGAAGTCGTTCAGCTACTACCTCGAGCACCATCGGCTACTGCCGCTTCGAGATCTGCCGAACGTGCAGAAATCGGAATACATCGGCGGCATCATCGATCTCACAGGTTTCAATCGCCCTTGTATTTCAATCTGAACTTACTTGGGCAACCAGTGTACTGATGTCGGTGTGTGTGACTTGATGTCCAGGTGAGCTGATGCGATACGCTGTGGTGAAGGCGACCGCGAGAGATGTTGCAGAGGTCGAGCGCTGCCGCTCCATGGTGGAGGCGATTTCTGGCGAGCTCATCCAGTTTGATTTCCGCAACGGTCCACTGCGCAAGAAGTACGACTCCGTGAAGTACAACCTGCGCAAGCTTGAGGTGCGCTGCTCTGTCTCTCCTGATCGTGATGTGTGTGGTATTTGCGAACTGATGGATCTTTGCTCTTGTTGTAGAACACGTTGTACGAGCTCTCGCTGATCACGAACTCGGGGTTAACGATACGATCGGAAGCTGTTCAAGACGAGCCGCGCGCTGAACCTGAAGAGGTGTGAATCCATCCTCGCTGGTGACCAAAGTTGTGTAGTCAATCAGTCAATGCGCAAAAGAAGACGACGGTATGAGTGTCAATGTCTGTGTTTATGATGTTGTTCCTATCTACTTTTCTTTCTTACAAAACGTGCATTCGAGGGTTAACCAAGCGCGTGCGTGGCGTAACGGACGTGGCAAATCTCGCTGACCTCCTTGATGACCTCTAGACCTCTGTCCATGTCCTCCTTCGTGTGCGCAGCAGAGATGCAGAAACGAACGCGCGATTGCAGCAGCGGCGTGGCTGGGAACCCGACGGTGACGACAGCGACGTCGCGCTTCAGGCACTCGCGGGAGAATTCGCCCACTTTCGACATGTAAAAGAGCATCACCGGGATGACTGGCGAGTCGAAGTTTCCCAACGTCGCGACACCCATTTCCACCAGCTTCTGGCGGAAGTAGTTGCTGTTCTCGCGCAGCGCCGTGAGCTTCTTCTGTCCGATGTCGGTGCCGTCCTTGCCAGAGATGATGTTGAACGCCGTTAGCGTCTGCTGTGCAATCACAGGAGACAAGCCCGTCGCGTAGATCGCACCAGCACTTGAGCCGCGGATGAACTCGATCACCTCCTTCGACGCCGCGATGTAGCCGCCCATGCCGCCGAAGCTCTTCGTGAACGTGCCCATCAAGATGTCGATCTCGCTCGGGTCCACGCCGGCATATTCGCAGATGCCGCGACCGGTCTTGCCCAAGGCACCGATGCTGTGCGCCTCGTCCACGTAGATGTACGCCTTGTACTTCTTCGACACGTCGACAATCGCGCGCAGGTCCACGATCTCGCCCTCCATGGAGTAGATGCCCTCGACCATGACCATTACCTTCTTCCAGGCGCGGCCG
>JAASGT010001139.1:0-10970 GCA_023334315.1 Globisporangium alternatum | reverse complement strand
GTAGCTCGGCAACGAGAGCACTTAGAAAGGCTGCAAAGGGCTCAGAATGTGCCTGAAATAGTCAGAAACAACCGCCATACCATAACTATGTTAGTCTGAAATCAAAAAGAATCTGATTTTGTTTTGCGTCCTCTCATATGTTGCAAATCTATACTGTCCAAAAACAGGCCTGTTTGCAATCTATTGATAGTACAGTGGTTATCATGTCTCATACTTTGTAGTTTTTGTGAAATGTTGACCGTACTCGTCAGCAAAATCGTCCTTTATGGGATAAGGCGTGTGTGGTTAAGTCTCCTCTTTCATATGCATGTGTTCTTTATGATTAAAAAGTTGTTTTCGTTCTCAATATCCATTTTTTTCTTATCAGTTGTTTACGGTTTTCCTGAAACTATCGTAACTTACGAAATACACACATTCTATCAGGAATGCTTGTGACCAACGCTCTGATGTGGAATGGCGGTTACTTATATGTTGTGGTGAGAACTTGCAGAACAAGCTCACAAGCAGAAGGATGCCTCTCACTCTACATGATCATTTCTGATTTCTCATCTGCACCCATGCATCTGCTCAAGCTCCGCGCGCTCGTACATGTCACCGCCACGTCCATCAAAGGTGGTGGCAGTGCTATCTCAGGATCTGCGCGCACCGTCACCCACCTCGTGCAGCCGAGCGCAATCGCTGAATCGTCCAGCTTCCCACGCACTAATGACAGCAGCGACGGCCACCGGCAGCTTTTTGAGAGGACGTGGACACTCTCGGGGACCAAGTCGCTCGAGAAGCTCAAGTTGCGCCTTCCGGGCGTCACGTTCATCAGTGTTGACGCCGCATATGAAGTTGAGGGCGACCAGGTGGCGAAGATCCGCACCACGAGCGATTCCGCTGAAGCCCTTGAGTGTATCAGCGTTAAATCAGCGATCCCGTATCGAACGATCCTCGATTTTGAACCACGTGCCCAGACGCCTTCTCACGGGAACCTGCTGACCGAGATCCTGCTCCCACGAGGTACTAGTTTGCTGCGTAACCTCGCCGCAAAAGGCCAAGGGCTCGTGATTGTCGAGGATGGCGTGCTCGCAATGCACGATCGTCCAGATGAGGTCATCAAACTCGCGGCAGCTCAAGGCAGCAAGCTCACTATCAAGGCAGCTCGAGCCATGGAAGTCAACAGACTCCAGATCGCAGTGGCGAGGCACAGCAAAGTGTTCGTCCAAGCGCCAGCCTTCAGAGCTCACGACAGAGTCGAGATCGCAGGTACTGGTGGCTCGGAAGTGTATTTACAGACTCTGGATGGTTTCGAGTCGCCGCTGCTGAAGCTCGCGATCGCTGGTTCGGGAAACTTTAGTCTTCAAGGCAAGGAGTTTGCTGTTGACGAGGTCATAAGCGCGATTGCGGGCTCCGGGCGGATCGTCTTGGACAAGCGAGGTGGTAGCTCTGATGCTGCTATCGGCGCTTGCAGCTCGCACAAGATCGCGATCTTTGGCGTTGGAGACGTCGATTGTGCTGATGTGAGTTCGAAGCGCGTTGCTGTTGCTGTTGCTGGTCAGGGCAGCGTGGCCCTGGAGGCAACGGAGCGAGTCAAAGTGGGAACGTTTGGTGCAGCAACAGTCAAGTACCTCAATGGCCCACCCGCCTCTATCGATGCGAAAGGTGTTCAGGCGCCGAATCCTGTGACTTCCATGTCGGAAGAAGACCGAGAAGCGCGCCAGCAGCGACGGGATCTTGAAAACCAGGAGTTCCAGGACTTCTGGCGCTCACTTCCGACTCGAGAGTCTGCGCTGGAGACCGCGAACTCGGTCGCGTTCACTGGAACTCAGTCAAAGTGGTGGTGGTAGTCGGCCAGGCGTACCAGTGAACTGTGGGGCGAAGCCAATTGTATAGCACTTTATGTGATAATACATGTCAATCGATTGGCAGCATGTAAATACAGTCTCTCACAGGCGCATGACGCAACCTTGATGATCCACTTTACATACAGACGCCGCACTAGGGACTCGGTACATGTTCATGATCAAACCTACGCTGCTTGTTCTCCAGTGGCCCATATGCTAACGAAAAGAACGAAAGAAGGCTACAGCGAGGCAAACGCGGCGGCGACGAGCACCACAGCCACGGGGCCACGAGTACCGACGATGACGCCCCGCTCGTTGTTGGTGCTGGCGTGATCACAGTCGTATTGATAGCCGAGCCGTTGGACGAAGCGCCATATCCAAGCCGCTGCCCGAGCTGCTCACTCTGATCACGCTCAGGGTCGGTGTGAGCTGGTCCGTGAGGTTGATGTACGACGGGTCCGACTGAAGCGACGTCAAGAACTCGCTGATGATCTTCTTGGCCGCGTCGAATGTGATGACGCTGCCGCTGAGCGTCGTGTCAACCTTGTCGGAAAAGGTCGCGAGCTTGCTCTGCAGGCCATCTCGCCCGCAAAGGTTTTCTCCAACATTGCCTTGGCTGTCGCCCACTGCGCTGCGATCGCACTGTTCGCCGCTTTGATATCAGAGCTGCTGCCACCAGCCGATCCACTGCCAGCCGCTGATGTGAGCGCTTTCGCCTGGTGCTCCAGGCGGATCGAAGTAGTCAAACCCACTGCCGTTGGTTGGTGACCTGTGGCTGGTTCATGAGCCATGACAGAGACCACCGCGAGCGCCAGCACTGCGAGGACGTGCAAGAAGTGGACCATTCTGTGTCTGCGTATGAGAAGCTGGTTTGCTGTGCTGCACGGGTAAAAGCATGAATGAGAGCCACAAGAGTGTGGAGAAGCGGCCTCGCACCAGTCTATTGTCCGAGGCCTCGTCGTGTGACGAAAGCATTTCTCTCAGCTCGATGGGGGGGGGTACTTGTAGCCAACGAAGAGCTACGTGGTGCGTGGGCTGGATGTTGCAATCTCGTGACGCGCTCTGATTCACACGTGACGCTTCAGGGTCATCAACCCCCGTCTCCACTGTGACACACTACCATTGTCGCCAGTAAAGTATCCTTCGCTGTCAAGTACATAAAGCCGCTAGGCAAGAAGCGCACGATGAATCCATCTATTGTTCTTCCGGGTTGGCTGGTAGCCACCATGCAGAACAAGAACCGTGGCTTCAAGGAGGTGTTCTCGTGCTTTCCCAACGAGATTCTCCATCTACTGGTCTGTCTCTTGCTTCTCATTCTCCGAAACGATAGCGAACAAGCATCACGTGAGCACGACCGCAAATTGATTGCATTTCCTCCAAAGCTGTTGCTCTTCTTCTACTTGCACTACTACTTACTGTATATCAAATCATCAAACCTACCTCATCGTCGCGCGTGGGTCGTCCAGTATCTATTCGCATTCGCTTCTTCCTCTCGCCTCCTCATACCAGTCGGATACACAGCCTTCACACCCTGTAGCTCGACAGAACTCTCTCTAGACCACTATCCGCTGGTAGGCTCTGGGCGACTCGCCGCCCTTTAGGATCGCGCCGTTGGCCTTCGGACTGATGAAGCCGTTCTGATGATACCCGTGTCCGTTCCCATTGCTCGTGTGGCCATTGCCCATCGCCGCGCCTCCGTTGCTTTGATGCGCCTCGTGTCGCAGCGGCGTCTGCTCTTCCTTGTCCTCGTACGTCTTGCTCTGCTGCGACGCGAGCAGCGAGGTCGACCGGTGCGATGGCGAGAGCGGCATGAGTGCACCAAAGTGGCCGCTCGTGAGGTGCGCGCGCGACGACGCGAGCGCCTCCGAACCCATGCTGCCGCTTCCCACGTCCTCCTCGCCGTGCTTGGAGAGCAAATAAATACCAATGATGATGACTGCGTGTACGCCAAGAAGCAATAGAGAAAGAGAGAGACTGTATGTGAGTGTGTGGACGAGTACGAGGAGCTGCGATGGTGGATACATGACGAGCTACGTACATGCGAGCGCGATGGGCAGGCAGATCCACTCAAACGTCGTGAAGTGCGTGTACTTTTCGTAGAACACGACGCCACCAATCACACTCGACTGTACAACACAAGGCAACGACAATTAGTACGAATGATAGATAGACAGATACCCTGGGTTGGCAGTCGCCCTCTCTTAAGATGTCAAGACAACAGAACACGCACCCCGATCCAGAAGCACTGGAACATGGGGAAGACGCTGAGCGTGTCACCAGCCATGATCGCGCGGTTCAGCAGGTCGGTTTGCAGCACAAGCGTCGATATCATGCCGCCCACGAAGAGGTACGTCGTGAAGTGCGTGAACTGGTTCTCGCCGCTGAGTGTGAGGATGAGCAGGATCGACGCGCACTTGGCCAGCAGCACCGAGAAGCTTCCAAAGATGCCCGACGCCGTCGCGTACAGGAACGGCATGAGGCGGTATCTGGCTTCGTTCGTGCTCTTGGGCAGGCGCGAGATCGCCTGGATCTCGGCAAACATCGCGCCTAGGATCGAAAACATGACGCCCAGGTAGACGAGGAAGCCCAGCTGGCAGAACTGCCGCTCGAGTTCGTCCAGCGACATCTTGTCGTCGGGCTCATTCACGACTGTGCTCAGCACGACGCCGACGATGATTAGCGTAGTTCCGACCACGTCGGTCTTGGACAAGATCTACGTAGCAACCAGGAGCACAGGTGAGAACGAGTTAACGAGCCTGTCGTGTTCTAACCGCATGAAATAACAGACCTGTCCGAGCCACAGGTGCGCAAAGAAGACGTTCGCGAGCACCGTGCAGCCGCCACCAACGGACGCCACGAGCGCCTGAGGCGCAAACCTAAGAGACCAACACAAAACACATTAATCGCGAAGAGAAAGATCCGCAGCAGCAGCAGCTACACAACTGATAGCGAAGGCGTACCCGAGCGCTTCGAAGTCGCCGACGGCGCCGAGCACGATGAGGATCATGCCGATGATCCACACGGGGCGCGTATAGTACAAGCGTCGTGCAAACGGCGGCCGCTCTTCCTCCTACCACCAAAAAAGATCCACACAAACACAGCCATAAGTACAATAGCTCCCATCACACACGCCCACGCAGTCATAGATAGACACACACGCATAACGCAACAGTGGCAATGACGTACGCGCACGTGGGAGAGCTTCTGCACGTTGACGCCGAGGTTGGAGAGGATCGCCGAGCCCACGACGATGCCGAGGCCGATCCAGTAGTAGAGCGAGCTGTTCGGGTCGTCCGCGTTCGCCACCGCGTCTCCACCCAGCAGCCCCGCGGCGTTGAACGATGCCGAGAGCGTCACGTTCCGCAGCGGGAGCTTCATGGCGTACACACGAGCGTCCGTTGAGACAGAGGGCGTTGGACGCACGTGGTCTGGTGCGGCGGCCGGCGACTGGAGCACTTCGCGCTCACGATGATGTGTGACTGACTGATCCTTGCTTGATCTGGTTGAAAAGTCAGGGGAGAGGCGGCTCATAGAGAGGGGGATGTCGTTCTATCGGGGGTAGAGAGGTGATGAGCCCTGGTTATAAGGACAGTGATCTTCTGGCGTCATCGTTATCCACCTTGCATAATGCATATTTGCTCTTACTCAGACTGAGTGGCTGAGTTCAGTACTAAAAATAGCAACTATTTGAAACTCAAACTTGCATTTATATATAAAGGTATTTGAAGTAAAGTGTGATTTAAGCAGGCGTGCAATCGGCGAGAGGCTTATTTACTCGGAAGAGTGACACTGGCTTCCGCTCAGTTTCGCCATGTTTGGAGAACCAGTCAAAAGACACGAGCACCACATGACACGAGCACCTGCGGCACGTCACGCACCGGATCAGGTCAGGCAGCGCGATACAGTCGAGCGAACGCCAATGCTGCTTCAACGCGGCAGCCCACACTATCTTTCGCTAACCGTGGTTGCTATTGTTGCTCGTGCCGCCGTTGCCGCAAAGCGCTGGTGACAGAACGACTCGTCCATTTTAGTGCGTGTGCTGGATGTTGGAGATAACAAGCGCCTGGTTACGAACAAGCTCTCGAGCCGCGAAGGGCTCATCGCTGATGGCGAAATGGCTATAAATACCCCGTGCCTGGTACCACATTGCCTCGTCAGAAAGATAGTTGGATGGATAGGCCACTCCGTGGTGGAGACTGTGATGTGATAGCCACACTCTCTACGCTGTCGCTTGTCCCGCTCATGAAGTGCAAATACGAGTCGCCCCAGCAACGATGACAGTAAGAGCAGCGTCAAGTGGGAATTATCCTGTTGCGCGAAGCCACCTGGAATGGCTCTACGAGCTGCGCTCGGACCCGCTGCCGACGCTGGATCTGTCGCTGTCACTCAAGTCGCGCTTCCTCAGTCGCTGGGCGCTGGATCGCATGAAGAAAATTATGCGATGGCACCGCGCGATCACATTCGCGTCCGGGATCGCGCTCGCGGCGTACTTTGTGGCGGTGCTCGTTCCCGTCGCTTACGGACGCCTGTTCGCGCTCGTGTGCATTTCGCTGTGGGTGCCCACTGTGACCATGTGGCTGGGGCTGCTGCGGTACGAAATGGTCCGATTGCTGCTGCGGTCGTACGACTTCTGGTTCTGCTCAGGCATCAACTCGTCGACGTTCTTCGTACTCGGTCTGGTCATGGGCGGCGACGAGCGAGCGTTCGCACCGCTCGCAGCGTGGGCGGGCGTCCAGATAAATCTTCTAATCGACGCCAACATCCGCGGCGTCAAAGTGTGGGCGATCCTTAACATCGTGGGTGTCATCAACTGTTCACTCACATGGATCGCGCTCTCGCTCAACCTCATCGACGACGTGCACGAGTTCCCGCTGCTCCAGTACAAGTCGCACGCGCTTCCGGCTTCCGGGTTTGTGGCCAGTGGGCTGCTCACCGTCACAGCACTCGTCGCGCGCAACGTGTACCGCAAGCGCGAGGTCTTCTTTAAGCGCGCGAGCCGATCTGTCATCGAGTGCGTGAGCTACCGCGTCAACCTGCGCTTTGAAGAGAGCGACCTGCAGTCACAGCGTGCCGCGTCCACGTCCCTGCCTCCAAGTGATCCGACTCGTCCGGAGTATGAGAAGAAGATGAAGTACGCCAGGCGCATCGGAGCGATCAACGCGCGCTGCACGGTTCTACAGTTGCTTTCTCAAACGCATCATCCTCGTTGTCGATCTCGTCACTCTCGTCGCAGTCTTGCTGCTGCTGACACTGAGGCTGGCTGGCTGCCATTGACTTCTTGTCAGACAACAGCCTTCTCGTGGCTTGGCGTGTTTACGATCGCTGTATCCATCTGCTCGGTGCCCGTTGACATCTACGTTTCAGTATCCCGTATCCCGGTCTGTCAACTCGGCGCTTTGTTGCTGACGATCGTGTACTGCAGCACCTGCATGCTGCACTACCAGCGCCAGTTGCTGCGAGAACTCTGCTCGACCTTCGACGTGATTTTCCTCTCGGCCCAGCTGTTCGTTGTGCACGGGAGCGTGTGCGACATCTTCGAGTTCGGACGAGGTTCCGTCGTGGTGCTGATCTCGTGGCACTGGTTTCTCTGGCTGCTCTTTCTCGACAGTATGCCGCCGATTGTGAAAGCCAGACTTGGTGTCACGAAACGCTTTGTGCTCATCGTGGTCGTGGTCCTGATCGGCTCCAGCTTCGGCTTGATTTATTTGCTGGTATTCGCTGACACCTCGGCGAGTGTTCGCGATCGCGAGCTCTGGGGTGGGCGCGTGCTGGGGATGGATCTCCAGATTCGCCTCATGCCAGTCTTCTACAACTGTTTCTGCACGGCGTTTTTCCTCGTGTTGCGAATTCTCTGGCGCGTTGTTATGAACGAACTCAATGTGCTCTTGATGCTCGACGGCGCTGTCATTTATGAGAACTACTTGTGCACAACTCGACACCGCAATTCGCGGCGCTGGGGGTCCATCATTCGAACGATCCACAGTCCGAGAGCCGGCAATTTTCTCACAGGCCGTGTGCTTACCCAGAACCCGATCGTCATCACGGCACCGAGTCGTGAAGCTCCCCTGTGTGAGTAATGCGATAGCAGCGTTTATCTAAGCAATACATTGTCGATCAATAGCTGCTTGACGGGGCCTTGAAGGTCGAAGGGTGTGTTGAGCGAGATCTTGATTGACCAAATGGCTGTCTCACGACGGTCATCGATAATTTCAGCCGTCTTGACTGGATCTCGCTTAGCGCATCAGTACAATGCTGGCGTATCCTGAAGTTGCTCAGTTTGAGTTCGCATCCATTCTTGGACTTCCTTTCGAGCTACTCAAGGTATATTTATCCTTATTGAGTTCATGGCGAGATATTCCTGGACTTGAGCAACGATAGCAAGGCGGTGACACTTTTGCTTGCCGCATGCCGGACGACGTAGAATTTCTTTGCAGACGATCCGATTCGCGAGCGCGCTGCGTCTGGCCAACTCATGAGCGACCAGCACGACACCAACTCCGGGCCGTTGATCAACAGTGTGCACCTCAAGCTCATCGAGGTGTGGAAGCACCAACAGGAAGCCGAACGGAAGCGGCAGCGACTAAGCCGCATTCGGCTACCGACACTCTGGTTCCGACTCGTCTGGATCGTCTTCTTCATCATGCGCGTCATCGTCATCTTCTTCCTCTCGGCGCTCAGCTTCGGGTACTGGTTCATGTCGTCTCCAATTATGGAAAACACCCGGAATGCGTACAACTTGCCAGGTCCCAGTCTGATGCTGGGGATCAGCGGCTTCATTGGCTTCGGTGCGGTAGTATACGCGTATCAGCTGGCGGGGATGGTGCAAATCTCGATCCAGCGAAGGCGGTTGACATTCAAACCGCGGCAGACAACATTCAGGAACGTGCTGAAGCCGCGAGGCAGAGGACTGACCACTGTTCTTCACTTCGTCTTGTTCCACTGCAGAATGGTTTACCGAGAAATTTTCGGACCGAGAGGCTTGATGGGGATCGAGCACCCGTATTTCTTGCAGCTGTTGATAATGCGCGAGATGGTGGAGATTGCATCTCAGGGCTACCAGGCGTACACTTCTAGCACGATGGTTCCAAGACGCTGGATCAACATCTTGGCGACGACGCTGCTTGTTCTAAACTGCTGGTCCACGCTTCTTGTGCAGGCGTTTGGTCCAAAGTCCCTCACGGTTCAGCGAGTACTCTGTCTCGCTATTGATACAGTGCTGGATTTCGGGTGGACAATTGTGATCCCAGTCTGCATCGTGCTTCCATACATTGTCGCGTACGATCCAGAGCTGAGAGCGTATCCGGAGCATCTTTTGGCGAACTACAGCTGGCAGCTGACGTGGCAAATGGATATCCAGCAGCTCTGCATCACTTCGATGCTCGATTTCATCTCGAATATGCTCCCCTGTGTCAGCATGCTGACCTCGAGCCGATCGATCGCCGGGGTGTTGGATGAGAAGCGAACACGGATCCAACCGGAGAGATCTCTGCCGCCGCTGAGTAAGCGAGGAGCGCTCAAACAAATCGAAATTGCTGGCGATTTCGCATCCGATGAGATCACGCGGGCGTCAGCACTGGTATTACCGCCATCAAGCACGAGCAGACTTTGGATGTTGCTCTCGTCGCCAAAGCTTCTATGTCAAACTCAGACGAATGCACGGATCTCCTCGACTTCAAGGGCGTCTCAACGATACAGGTCCTGGCCACAACTTGACAGTCACTTCTTGCTCTTCTTCTTGCTTGGAGTTGGCGTAGTGTGTGTGCATTTGTACGCAGCTACAGTCGCGTCTCGAGCAGATGCCGACGTCGGATGTCTCGTGCCGATGCGACCGTGGTTCACTCGACGCTATGCGTGCGCGTATGCGAACATCAACTGCCGCGCTGGCAGGACGGGCAACCCGAGTGGCAGAACCGCGATCTCCGACGAAGCTGAGATTGAGGAGAGATTGTCCGCATTCAAGCCGAACGCGCTTCGCTATCTCGTCATCTCGCACTGCTCTGCGCTAAAGATGCCAGCAATCGTCCAACGCTTCCAAAACCTGCAGATGGTCGAGGTCTACAATTCGACGATCATCGAGTGGCCAGACACAGCAGCGTTCACCACTCGCTCGCATCCGTATCTGCGTCGATTCGGGTTGATTCGCACCAACTTGTCGACACTTCCAGACGCGCTGGTACAAGATGCTCCGTTCGTCTTCATAAGCCTCATCGCCACAAACCTCACGACGCTGCCCGACAGCATTCGTTCGAACTGGAAAGCGCTTCAGTACTTCACGATGGAACACGGCCAGCTGCGCGAGATTCCACGGGAGATCACAGCAATGGAAAGACTCGAGCGCTTGTCCGTGTGCGACAATCTGATCGAAGCGTTGCCGGAGTCGCTTCCAGGCGCATACTCGGTGCTCAACGTCGCACGCAACCCACTGCGCGCACTGCCGCGGGCAATAAGCGATGCATCTCGCCTTCGCACCGTGACGTTCGAGCACACGCAGGTCGTGGATGTCCCGACGTGGCTCATAGACGCCATGGCGACGCGCGCGTCGTCTCTCTCGGTCTTCGGCATCGACAGCCCGTTTTGCGAACGCGTGGCAGCCTCGTCATCCAGCACTACCACAGGTGTGAGTTGCTCGCAGCCTAGTCAATTCGTCGACGGGCATTACGCACTCGCGTTCATCTCGAAGATCCTGGCGTCACCATGACGAAGAGACGCAGCAGTCATGCGTGGGACGGAAAGATACTGCTTGCCATCCGCTCTCACTTAGTCGGAATAGCAAAGTCAAGTGTTCTCACGTCACAGAAAAGTCGATGGACAAAACAAATCACTCAAGTCAGTACATTTGCGCGCACGCCAGTGTGAGCGCTTCAACTCGCGAGCATACAAACTCCAAGTGAAAATATTTGGCGACCCCTTTGTCGCTCCCATGCGTTCGACACCAAACACGAGCTGGCTCTGAAGTTGAAGTGATCATCACTCTGTATGCGACCGCATTCGCATGATTCAAACCACACGGAGAATGAAAACCATCACTCCGCTTTGCTGCCGACTATAGACAGCAAAAAGAATCGGAATGCGCTACTGACTGCACTACATTTGCTGATCGCTCGAGCCTCCCTGCGTAAATGCCATCGGTGGTGGATGTCCTTG
>JAASGT010001138.1:0-10974 GCA_023334315.1 Globisporangium alternatum | reverse complement strand
TTCACTCCTCGAGCAGCAGCATTGACGATAGCAGTATCAATCTATCAGTGAACGATGAACATACAACACGTTAGCAATCGAATCGCATTGGCTGTCAGAATAGCATTGTGCTCACATGAACGTTTGTGATGCAGTGGTTCGCGATATCAAGTGACGACTGAGCATTGTACAGAAACCCAAGTAGAACTTCGAGGGGAGGCATTTCCCCGTGAGAACCGGAGCACGGGATACCTGAAGGAAAGAGGCACCTGCCGAACTCTTCGTAATAGGGACACACGGTCGCTTTGGAAATTCAATAGTGAAGAGGTAGGAATCAACGGAAGAGACATCGGGTGGAGCAGCATCTGGCAAGGTACCAGGCGTCACGACAGGGTCATCAGAGGTGCTGTGGTCGTCTGGGTTTACTTCATCCGGATTGACGTCCGATAAACGCTCAGCAGCCGTTCCATTCCCCATTTACGATGATGACTAGCTGTGGATGACCGCACACTTTGAGTTCCCCATGCTTCGTATTGACTGGAAGCACATCGACGCAATGACAAGCGAGCACTTGGACGCGCTATTCAGCTTCTTCACGACCGCACCAGCTCATGAGCTCAGCGCCGAGCACGAGCAGAAATGTATCGGATTGGCACCATGGGAAAGGAAGTTCACTTCAATTTCTCTGGACTTCTCAAAACGCACGCTGACACCCGAGTGTCTGAAGCGCACCCAGGAGCTACTTGACCGAGTATTCTCAAGTCCGACGCGTCGGTATTCGATCGAGTCGCTGGATTTAAGCAGTCAGGAGTTGGAACCAGAGCACCTTCAATACGTGACGGAGATTCTCAAGAAGGGCTGCGATGTGTACGGGAGTGAGTACATTCAGCTGTCAGAGACGGTGATGCAGCAACTCGGAGAAGACACGTCAGCTAGAGTGTCTGGAGCACTACAGCAGGTCATCTCTGCTGTGATTGGGTTCTACACGTTCTTCGATAACGCAGCGCCAAGCGAGACCAGTCAAGCGAGTCAACTGGAACCGGTGCCCCTCCAAAGTCGCTCTGGAGACGCTCTCGCCGATCAACATCTTCGCGAATGCCAGCGCAGAAGACCGAAAGCAGTACTAGCGGTGGATCGCGTTCGGACTCTTCTCGCCACTGGCGAAGCGTTTTTCAGACGAAGAGGACGGTGTCTGTAGTGTGGATCTGAAAGAAATCTTACTGGGTTTTGGTGCTTTTGTCAGCACTCTGCGGGATCCTGCTGGCCAGCTGGTACCCTCTAGTGACGACGAACCACCGTCGTGTGAACCACCAGCCGAGGGCAAAATTCGCTTGTGCGCTGTCCAGCAAAGTGCCAAGTTCTATGCGGAAGTCAATACGAAAGACAACCGACTCGTGCGACTTGGGACCAAAATGACACTGGGAGTGTTATTTCAGAAGTGACGATGGGCCTGCGTCATGCTCGCTGGGTTGGCTTCGGATGGGTGCACGACGCCCAAGTGCTTAGCTTCGAGGATGACGATGTCGAGAGCGAGTTTCGAGCCGGGCTCACAATCAGGGATCTGTACGTGTCACAACTGCACGAGCTCTTTCCAGCTCGTGCAGTTGCGGATGGTAGCACTTGAGCAGATGATTGTGGTTGCTGTCTGCTGTTGTTGATCATTGTGATCCCCTCAGTCTTGGTGACGTCGCAGAGAGATCACAGATCGTTGGCCAATTGTTTTTTGTTTGCGATTTAGTTGATTCCGGAATGAGCTCGTCTTCCTTGGACGAGGCTCATCCAGTTTTTCCCTCATCAACAGTCACCTATCTGAACTTCCTACGATTCTGATTGGCTTTGTCTAAATTCAATGCCGTTGTGATTTCTCCCACCACCAGCGGCTTCAACACTCCAGCATTTCGTTGTGCCGTGAGTGTTGTTCCGTGACAGTACGGATGTCACGTGCTCGGTGGTCTCTTATTACCACACATAGGAGCTGTTTGAGTTATCTGGAGCGTCGCTTGCGACAATCGCTCACGTTGACACGCTCGTCGAGGCTATGTAATTTGAGCCATTGCAGGAACCTCGAGCACTTGAAGATACCGGCGCTTCCATTACGAGATAGAAGCGTGACGCGATCCGTGGCTGCTGCTCGCTCAACTCGTTCGTCGTCTCGACCATTTTTAGCTTTGCTGCCAACAAAGTCCGACGAAAGATTTACTGGTTGACGTTTACCCGAGCGGCAGCTCAGCATGCTGATCGCACAGAGCACTGTAGCTGAGAAGCTTTGCAATAGTGTTGAGCTGGAAGTCGCGTGTTCAGCAAGGCACAATGGATATGAGTGTTTGGTTGTTGAGCACAAGTTTGATGCAGGCTTCATTTCTCCCTCTCTCACTCATGATTCGATACGCACAAGCGGCTGTTTGTTACAGACTGACGTGGCGGATCGTGAGCGACATGCGCTTGCCGTGCTCCACGCCGTCGATGCTGTGGAGGTACTTTGTGTACGCATCACCCGTGAACAATAGCAGGCTACGGCGCTTGAGCTGGAAGCTCAGCCTCGCTAGCAACGGCTGCTCGCTAGAGCCAGACCCAGTCGTCAATTCGGGTGGCAGTGGGTCGGTCTGAAGCAACTTGCGGTGCGGCTCGAACGTCACGATCGAGTCAGCGCCCGTGCTGATGATCGCAACGAATGGGAAGTAGCTCGGGCCGTCTTCGTGCGGCATGATGCCCTCGCCAACGCCATACTCTGATTCCACACATCAAACAGAAACACAACCAACGTAGTTAGAATTCACTCCAGCCAGGACATTGCCTGAATTAAAAGTACCAAGACCTCACCATTAATGAGCGCGTGGTTGGGCCGGTGCTCCTCGCTGAACACCTTGGCGTCCACCAGCGCCTGCACGATCTGCAGCAGCCACTTTGGCAGCGGCTGTGCTACGAACGGTGACTTCACTTCGCCGCCCCACATCTGCAGCCTCCGGCGCTTGAGCGCGACCCACACGCTGACGTCGTCATCTGGGATCGCGTACACGCGCTCGAGGATCGCCTGCTCCTCGTCCTCGGAGATCCAGTCCGGAACGTAGTACACACGTGAGATGCCGTCAAGTGCGAACTGGTCAATATGCAGCTCTTCTCTGATAGTAATGCCAGCAGCTTCATGTTAGCGAATGCGTAAAATGATGACTAGCACAACGACCGAGTGTGCATCCTTCACGCACCGTTGACGCCATGTGCTCAGCGGCGCTTCGAAGTTCGCAGCCGCCGCAGAGCTCTTGTCGGATGCAGAAAGTGCGCTGGCATGGAGTTCTCCGCTGCTGATACTGCTGCTACTGGCGGCGGCAGCTTGCTCGCGTCGCGCGCGCTGCCGCTCCTCGCGCATCAGCTGCCGGAAGTCGAGCGCCATTTCCGCTGAACTGCGTGTTGATGCACATTCCAAAAGCTCAATTGGCTATTTACCATTATGACATTTTAGTAATGTATATTATTTATAAATAAACAATGCACTTCATATATTTACTCATATAGACAGTATTGCTATCATAAAAGGTGCATATGCACTTGAATAGTGGCTCCTGTGTTCCTTGGTCAAGTGAAATGGGTTCACTCTAAAGATAGCGCTTCGCCTCAATTGGCTCGGATCAGGAGTGAGCTTTCGTCGCGTTATGCGTATTAGTGTCGACTCACTTGCGCACTCTCAGTGCTACTTGAGAGAGGGGCCACAGGCAGCCAACACTCGTTGGTGCTTGTGCTGCTCGTGATGTTTTCGCTGGATGTGGTCGTCTGGAAGGGCAAGCGCTCAGAGCACGAGGCGGCCATGAAGAAGGCCAAGCAGCAGCGCAATGCGGCGACTGGGCAAACTCTACCGCGCGTCGTGCAGGACAAGAAGATCAAGCAGATCTACGGCAAAACGACGTGCGTCTGCGTATTGTGTTGATGCCATGGTGGCACAGCAGTGGGCTAATGGTCATGGCGCTTCTGCTTTACTGTGACTGTGGTTGCTAGACAGGAGATGTACGAGTCGTACCTCCAGCGCGTCGACCGCTGGGTGCAGGACGCGCCGGCGCAGGACTGGACCAAGGCCTACGACAAGGAGACTTACTCGAAAGCCTACGTGTGCGTTCTAATGCCTGCCCGCGCAAGTGCTGCACGTGTGCATGGAGCTAACGTGCTGTTGTGTGACCTGTTGATAGACCCCGCGAGTTGCACAAAGACAAAGACCTGGGCGGCCCATCGGTCAAGATCGGGTACACTCATGCTCGTTTGGTTCATTCGCTAGTCATTTATCACTAACAATAAGCCTTGATGTCCTTTGCTTCAGGTCGTACTCGCCGCGCGCCGTGTACAAAGGCGGCGGCAAGTGTGTGCGGCACATCGTGGACCCAAAGGCCGTGGACGAGAGCGACTTGCTACCTCGCGAGCTCTACCGACAGCGCATCGCGAACTTTGAGAAGACGCGCGAGAAGCACAAGGAGCTGCACCCGCCCATGCTGATCCCCAAGAACAAGCCGCTTTCGTGCGGCAAGTTCTTCGTGCAGGACATCATCTGCTGCAATAGCCACGACGATCACCATACTAGTACTAGCAGCAACCAGCAGAGCGGCTGCCGCAAGTGCGCGGTAAAATGCTGCGCGTCATCACCCAAGACTAGCGGTGACCGAAGAGACGACGATGATGACACTGACGACGTCAGTAAGAAGTCGTTCTACCAGCATATCCACTCGCGCGTGGGCCACGGGGACGACAAGGAGCCACCGCCCACGGCCGAGTACGTCGCGTCCCCTCAATGGCGCGTGCACAGTCCGCACAAGTGGGTCGACCGAGGGGACTTCAGTACAACGATCGCCTCAACGACGAGCTACACGGCGACGGTCACGAGCATCTCGGGCAAGCCCTACAAGCCGTCGCTGCTCATCGCCGAGAAGTTCAAGACGATGAACCGCGGCGTCTTCTCGCCCACGTCGCCCTTTGCGCGCGCGCTCGAGCACGATCGCCGGGTGCAGACTGCCACTGTGGCGCTCAATGCACAGCGGTCGCCCAAACGCGCGCTGAAAAAGTACTTTAACTCGATGTGGACCGAGCCACCGGGTGGCAATGCTGCGTCACTACCAAAGTCGCCGTCTGAGACAGCAGCAGTCGACCAGCAGCAGCCACCTTCACAGTTGCCGTCGACACGCCTCGCAGGACGAGATCTGGTGCTGAGTCTCCGCGAGCAGGCGAAGGCCACGACGTCGTCACCAAAGTCGCCTCCGAGTGGCTCCAAGCGACCGGGCTGACTCTGTAACAACACGACACACACAATACCAAGGAGACTGCACACGTTACCGTCATCAGCATAGAGACCATAGAGACTGAATGATTGACTGACTGGGTGGGGATCGAGACCGAGGGCATGTGGTTCAAATCAAAGCGCTTGAGGCTGCTTTGCCTTCTCTTTGCCATCGTATTATACTGTCTTTCTCGGTTTCTTTTCAGATGACATGAGGCTAAGCCTGTGCTGAGAACTGGCATGATAACAGGACGGGCTGCTGCATGGCGCCCTGTGTCCCTGTGGTGTAACGACACATGAGGTGCCGCCGTGACGTCACTACTGCGCTGCTATAGAGCGTGGCGTGTTTAGTTGAATCCGAGCAGCTCGACCTCGAAGATCAGCGTGGCCTTTGGCGGAATGACTGGCGGGTAACCGTGCTCGCCGTACGCGTACTCGTGCGAGAGCGTGAGCTTGGCGATCTGGCCGAGGCTCATCTGTTCAATTAGTGACACCACACGAATCGTATGAAGCACGTCAGCGAATCAATGCTAGCACCATAGGCTGCTCGATAGATGCATACGCAAGCGTACCTTGGCGACACCTTCGTCCCAGCCGCGGATGACCTGGCCGGCGCCCAGCTGCGAATAACAATCACACAAAGCGCCATTGATGATGACCCACCAATCAGTCATTTGCACGCAAACAATCCACTACAAGAGCGCCGGGAAGAAGGCTGCGAGCGCGCGCACCTTGAACTCGAAAGGACGACCGCGGTCGCGGCTCGAGTCGAACTTGGAGCCGTCCGTGAGCGTGCCGACGTAGTGCACCTTGACGGTGTTGCCCGGCTTTGGGAAGTTGGTGCCGTCACTGTCCAAGGAGCAAGATGACACATGCGCGCGTCAGCGGCTGCTGCATACACATATAGACTCATATACAGAAGACGCATGCGTATGCAGAAGCGGACGACGCACCCCGCCTTGATCGTCTCGATTTCCATTGCTCTCTTCTTTTGTCTGTCTGCTCGTTTGGGGGAGTGTGTCGATCCGTCGCTCGCGGCTGGCTGGAAGAGAGCTGTTCGCTTAATTCCGATTATTTTGATATCAGTGCTCAGTTGCGCAAAAGATCCACTGAAAAAAGTGCATGCATGTTGGCGCTGCTGGGGCTGTCTATCAAATGTGATTTGTCGCGAAGTGGTGGTGAAAGCCATCACCAACGCGCATGCACGTAAGGAAGACAAGTGGCGAATGGAAAAAGCATAAGCAATAGTTGATTGTGATGATGGTGGTGATCACTGTCGTGTCCTCGTCTCCGCCTTACTAAATGTGTGCGGCTACAAGGAGTCAGAGAAAAAAGAGAGCTGCTGCGCTACGCTTATACGCTCACTGGCGGGGCGAGCGACTTGCCGACTTCGAGGTCCGTGCGGATGACCTTCGGTGACGACGCGCCCGTGGACACAGCAATGCTCTTCTCCGCCGCGGTGGCGCTCGTGGCGGTGCCGTTGGCGGCAGCAGTCGGGTCCAGGGCCACGCCCTCCTTGATGATCACGTTGCGGTGCTTGATGAGCACGATGGAGAACGCCAGCTGCAGTTGATAGTACACAAAAAGAAGTAAAATGAGCCCCTTGCTGCCATCGTAGAGCAAAACCAGTCACAGATATGACAAGGCACTTACGTAGAGCACAAACATGAAGAACGAGAAGACCGAGGCGGCATCGTTCGAGTGCACGCTCGTGTTTTCGTCGCCCTTGTCGCGCTCCTGGCGCGCAAGGTACGCGGCGCCGGCGAAGAGCACTGAAAGCGAGAACATCTGCAGCGCCATCATGATGACGACGCCGATGAAGAAGCCCACGGCCACGGGCGTCTGGTACTTGCGCATGACCATCGTGCCGCCGACCGAGAGCCCGATGACGAGGAACATGGCCCAGATGCCGACGAAGCCGAGCGACTTGGAATCCGCCATGCCGCTGCCGTTGTTGTTCACGGCCGCGACGATCGCCGCCAGCGCGTACATGAAGCCGAAAATCTGTCATATACAAGGCAAGTAAGTGCACGTCAGTTTCGTGTCTTGGCTCTTCCTCGGCAAGCACTTGCTTCAACTCACCAGTGTGATGAACCACAGGTACGTGATGAGGAGCTTCGGGTTGGTACAGCACGCTCGTGCCTTCTCGGTCGCCGCTGCTGCCTGGATAGCCATCTGTGCGTCGTATCAAAGAACAAAGAGTGCACGCATACACAACAGCGTCAGTGGCCCTGCATTACATGCCGTCTTTTCCGCGTCACTAGTGAAACCACCGCCCGCTTTGCCGCCTTCTGACGCACGCACGGAGCTACTTGCTGGCTCGCGCCGCATCGGCCTGAAGGTTCTTATACATGCACCGCTGCTGCTGCTGCTCATGTATCTGTCTGTACCTTTGCCTGTCTGTTCTCCTGCTGACGCTGGTTGCTGCTTTGCTGCACGTACGGCGCTTGCTTGCTCGCAGACTGTTGCGGATTTCGGAAATGAACGCCAAAAGTAGCTCAGCGCACGAGCGTGGGTGGGTGTGGCACAAGAGCAGACGGGAGTTTTATGCGAAGCGTGCTTTTAGTTTCGTAATCTATTTATAGGTGTGTAAATTATCAAAGGACCCTCTTTAGGAAAAGTGATACTCGCAGTGTAAAATATAGAGGCTGGACAGGTCGTGAGTGTTGACAGCTGAAAGCACTGATAGCGGTCGGTCGATGTCCATAGCGTCGGCCGGTGGCTGGCTTAATATATTACAAGAATCGGTAATCTAACTGGAAAAGTGAGATAGTGGTTATCTCAGTCTCAGAGGAGTTTCATTCCGTCTTTTTGCTTCTTCTCGTATCGGTTTCTCGCTTTCTCTCGCTAGAGAAGAAGCTAAGCTCTTCGTGGTGTGCTCCAAGCGAGCGCCTGCGATGTCATGTACCTCTATTTGAAAAGCTTGCTGGCATCGCACTGTGCACCTGATTTTTCCTGATTTTCATTATGGAATGCCACCGTTTGTGGTGTTCTTGTGCTCCAGCAGATGATCAAATGCAAAAACGTTGAAAGTGAACCCATGTCAGCATTTGTGGTGTGGTCCACATGGCAAATGTGGGTGAAGTTGTGTTCTTATCGAGCACGCAGGTCTGTATCCGACCAATTTCGGCTACTAGTTCTGAACTTCAGAATCATGTTCATATCAAATTTTCATATCTCCTTAAAGTGATCAAGCAGATAAGGGAGGGAAGGGGATCTTCTCTTAACGAAGAGCTCCACTCAAAGCCAATGGGTTCAGAAGCTGCAGTCGTGACGCAAGCCAAAATGGAACAAGCAGCAATAATCAAAAGCGCCTGGATGTGTGTGTATCACAGTGCATCGACGCGCTGGCGACGTCCGGTGCCCAGGCGACTAAGATTGCGCGCGCAGACCGGCGATCTTCATGGGGTAGTGTCTCCGGTATCTTTTGCACAGAACGTCTTCGTCCAGACAGCAGCCAGCATCGCATTACGTACGGTGCTCTGCTACTTCAAGCTCAGGTGGGAGAAGCGCATGCTGCGCGCGGTATTCGTCGATCGTGCTGATGCTCCTGGTGACGATGTTCGCTGTTGCGCCAACGAAAGCACATGAATGACTCGGTTGTGACTGGATGCTGCTTGTGTGCTTTGTTAAAATGGTTGGTCGCGAGTTCCTCTGCGCTGCTGTTGCTTGCTCCTGAGCTGGCTGTCTCGATCGTAGTGACGCGTGGGGGCATTTCTGGAAAAAGCGACAAGCGCTGGGCATGAACAGGCGCACGCCCTCGACCGTCACATTTCTTCCACGTGTCTGCGCAGGCGCGTCATGTCTGTTGCCTCTGCGCCCATCGTTCTCGTACACTCATACAATTGTGCTCATTGCGTCCATTCGAGCCGCCAACACTCTCGTTTTCTCTTTGGCTGGCGAACCCTCGACCACTTCACGATCCGTAGAAACAAATCCGCATTACCAGCCATCGCTTTACATCGTCGGCGTCTGTCAAATGCGCCGTGAGCGAATGAGACTGGCTGATAATAACACTATTGAGTCAGTCAGTCAGTCAGTCAGTGGCTGCTTGGAGCAGATTCGATACTGGACGACCAACCATGGACGTGGGATAACGAGGCGTTACTCGCATGCAAATGAGTGAGAGCGGCTGTCCTCTCAGACGAGCGCTCGTAGCAAGCGTCATGTGGCAAGCGCCGCCATCGATTGAGCGAGCGAATCCCCGCAAGATGCATGAGATAGTGTCCGTCTTCGCATGTGCTCGCCATTCGCGCCGTCGCTAATGCAGACGAGGCCTCTTGTCGCCGCCTTCCTCGCGAAAATGCCCCGAATGTGCGGCAAATCGATACCTTGAGCGCGCGATTGCTCGCTCCTCCAATACGTTCTCCCTGCTATTAGCGGTGAGTATTGGAGTGTTGGTGGCCGGTATGAGACCCATCACCCTGCGTCCCTCCGATCTTTTTCCAGGTTGGCGTCTGGCTGCCCGCAGAACGTTTTCTTCGGCTTCCAGCAGCGAGCGAGCAGTCACACGAGGAGGAGATGGCTCCTCCTGCTTTCCTTCGACTGGGCAGTAGCGCAGCTTGCGAACCCGCGCGCTCCTGATCCCTTCATGCTTGCGAGCAGTCATTCTCTATTTATTCTATTTGTGCGCAAGCGCCTCTCCAGAGATGCCGCTCCTCCTCGGCCTCGTGCGCCGCGTGCTCGTGCAGGCGCAGAACAAGCGCCTGCTCAAGCGCATGGGCGATAAATACGTCGACATCCGCCTATCGAGCGCCACGCAACGCGCCAGCCAGTGCAGCAGCAACGCTTCGCCCGTCGCCCGCAGTGCCAGTTGTATCACCCAGACGACAGCGAGCCAAACTAGCTCTTCGCCAACCAGCAGCCACAATGCCAGCACCACTGTCGACAGTACAAGACGAGCCGACAATTACAGCAGCAGCTCCAGTAGTCAGCGCGACAGCCAGAGCCGCCTCTCGGTCAGCGTCTGCGTCGTCGTGCCCGTACAGAGCGTAGAGGCGCTCTGGATCGACAAGCTGCGCGCGCAAGAGGAGTCTTATCGGCGCTCAGTCTACCGCTCCTCGCTCTCGAGTGTGAGCAATGCCGACAACGGCACCCGCCGCCGCTGCGAGAGCGAGGACGAGGCCTTCGAGCTCTGGGATTACGTCTGTCCGCAGTTCGTGCGACCCCAGCTCGCGAACGAGTGGGTCTGACCCGCATGCGAGTGTGGGGCGAGTCAAGCGCGGGTATCATACGAGACGAGTAACAGTAGCAGTCAGTACCATTAGAAGAAGTACCATTATGAGCGAGTCAACGCAGAGGAAAATGTACCACCACTATCTGTAAAGTGGCGTAGAATAGAGTGAGCAAGTACCAGTAGTAGAAGTAACAAGAAGCAACAATGCTATATAGAGGCAATAGACGTTCGATACGCGCCAGTCAACATCATCATCGCCTTCGCTGCTTCATGCATCACGTCGCCCCAGCATCACATCTGATACTCGTATGCACATCTGATACTCGGCGAAAACAAGATCTCTAATATGACCGAAAGTAATGTGACGCACATCACACATTGTAGTGTGGTGCACACCACAGTTTTGATCATACCAGAATGGCTTGAGTCCGAAAAATACTCGTGTTGCTCGAATGTCGCTCGAACACAAGATTGAAATGCGGATTTAGACTCACTAAATTCGCTTCCATGCTAGAAGAGCATGCAATCATTTGCGGATTTAGACTTAGGTCAGCAACATCCGCACCCA
>JAASGT010001137.1:0-10985 GCA_023334315.1 Globisporangium alternatum | reverse complement strand
GATGTGCTTACCGCAATGCAGTGGGCTGAGGCAGCGTGGTCGGCTGTCACGTGCGCGACCATCTCTCACTGTTGGTGACACACGCGAATCTTAGATGAGGACATCTACGAGCTTGTCGAGAGCTTTGACAAGCTTCAAACGAGTGCACTGACGCTGAGTCCACTGCTCAATTAGATTCTTTTTCGCTTTGACATTCCAAACTCACATAATACCTTTATATTCTTATATCTTAATAATACGTTTTCCTTTGAAACTACATACCAAAATGAGCCAATTTTGATGTAACATAATGGGGGGTATGTCTGTACTTCAAAAACATCCATAAATTGTGTAAATATTTATGGCCGCTTGTCTCCTGGCTCGACTTAGGGTTTGCACACTAAGTAGGGTTGATTGGAGTCAGGGTCTGGTTGTTAGTATGCGCAAATTGCTCCAATTTTGCATAGCTTGGCTACTTTGATTATGCAATTTATGGATATTTTTGAAGTGTATACATTTGTTGACAATTAATTTGATTTTCATACATCTTTTGACATTTTCCCTTATTTTTCCCCTCACGTGTCCACAATTTTTCGCAGCAAACACTCCTACCAAAAATGTGAAACTGTTTGTCCCACGAATGGATCGTCGCACAATCCATTACGTTTGCTGAACCTTTAATTTTGCATAAATCCTTCTTACATACTTAAAGAAGGCTTTTAGATCATACAAATGTAGTAGCTAATGTTATCATACGCATTTACTGAGGAAAAAGACGCTCAAAAACGAAGCCATCTCTCCTTTTGATGGATTTGTCTAACGGGTCCGTCCCACATGCCAACATGACACTATGACACCACACGCTCGCAAGCTCACTCACTCTTCATTTCGCCATGCAGTCAGCAAGCTACCTGCAGCACCAGCACCAGCCAACAGCCACCATGCCGCCATCGTCCACAGCCACAGCCGCCACCCCCACGACATCCCACAACGTCCTCACACCTGTCGACTGCACGCACACGCTCCTCTCCGACGCGTCCCCCCAATCATCATCGGAGTCGGAAGATAGTGACACGGTGGACCTCCGCGCTTTATCAGCGCCCGTGCCATTGAATCTGCACGGGCGCTTCCGGTCCGAGTCGGGCGCGTCCTCGGGCAGCATGGGCAGCGCGACGCTGAACCGCATCGAGTTCCTCGAAGTCGCCAAGACGGTCAAGCGCGACGGCGTGAGCTTCTACGTCGTCGACGTGTACCTGTACCGCAGCGAGCACCAGCGACGTTCGTCCGAGTCGGCGTACAACCCGACGGCGGCGTCGCGCATCTCGGGCTCGGACCTCATCGACTTCATGCTGAACGAGCGCGAACCAGACTACCAGGTCGAGCACTGCTTCGCCGACTTCCGCGAGCTCAAGAACGCGCTCCAGGTCGTCGCGGAGCAGCACGCGCCCGGGTGCATCCACTGCCAGACGCTCAGCGCGTACCTAATGCACGAGGACAACCAGTCCTGGACGATCAAGCGGCTGCTCAAGTCGACCGCGAGCCGCCAGGAGCTGCTCTCCAAGTTCGTCAACGGCGTCTTGAGTCTCACGAGCGAGTCCGAGGCGAACAATCGCCTGTGTCTCGCGAACGACCAGGTCATGGACATGGTCGAGGCGTTTTTGAGACGACACTACGAGGTCTCGCTCGGGATTATTTAAACGAGCTTCGCTGCGAAGTAATAAGCAGTCGATTTTGATTTATGAGGGTGTTCAGGAGCACCACGGCAGGAGTATTTAGGTCTTAGGACGTGCAATTCAATTCAAACCATCTTCTTATCAAGTTGGCTTTGCTTACGAAACTTAGAATGCAATACGACGCTGTCGTCGTCACTGTCCTCGATGTAAGTCGACTACGTTCGCCGACTACGAGGGTTCTAATAATTAAGGAGGTCTCATCTCGGCTTCGTCAAGACGGTGTCAGAGTCTGGGCATACGCGGTGGCCGCATACTGGTGTGGCTGAGAGCGTGGGCTCTATTATCTGGTCGCCGTCGAGGCTTCCACCGTCGACTCATCGGTAAAGAGGAAGTCGTAGAGCACTTGGGGCACGTTGGCCTGACCGGAGCATAGTCGTCCACTCTCGCCGCTGCTCTTGACAAGTTTCAGGAACGCGTTGACCGACTTGGTGAGTCGTCGCACGACCTTGTCCTCGTTCGCGAGCAGCTTGAGCAAACCGCCCGGCTGGTTGTCGCCCCAGACGATCTCGTCGACCACGCCCTTGCAGAACTCGCACGGGATCAGGTCGTGCGCGTGGTGCGCGTGGTTGTACGCTTCGCTGCGCAGGGCCTCGAAGTCGGAGAAGTGGCGTTCGATGCGCGCCGTCGGCTTGCGTGAGCTGTCCAGCGAGCCAATTGAGCAGACCTGCGGTGCTGATGAGCCCGTGGGCGAGAGCGGCCGACGGCGCGTGAGGCGGTTGGTCGGAATGCGGTTCTTGGACGTTGACTCGTAGATCTCGACCACGTAGCGGCGGTCGCCGCGGTGGTCCACCACGCTCTTGACGTCCACGCACTCGATCTTCGCGAAGCGCGCAGCCACTTGACCGCGCTGCGAGACCCAATCGGGCACCATGGGTACGGGCGTCAGCGCCTGAAGTCGGGAAGATGAGCCTCGCGACGTGACGGAGAGACTCGGCAGCGGCATTTCTTCAGTGGTCGACAAAGCAAAGAGAAGAGAGAAACGGACGTTTGGTGCGCACAGCCAGTTGAAAACTGAAGCAGCTCCGATACAACCGCAAGCGAGTGGCTGGCGAACGACGACGACGGCTGGTTGCGTGGAAGCCGGTGCAATTGAGAATGCGTCGAGACATGAACACGCACGCGCCACTACTGTAGCGCTCGTAGCGGAATCTCAGTAGTTCCTATGACTATCAGCGGCGGCGTAATAGGTGAGCGGGAGCACCGACCGAGTGTCGACGAGAACAATTGGGACTTGACCGACTTGTCCTCTCGTCCAATCAGTTGGCGCAGATGAGCGGAGCTGGCGGCAGCTTCAAGGCCAGCAAGCAAGAGACAGACCGAATGGAGGGAGCACGTGACAAAACACCAGACAGCCGGAGGTCATCCAATCGCGCCGCATGGATGACCTTCCGATCGACCTTCACTCGCCACCCAATAACCAGGAACAAATCGGTTAAAGAGAAACCAGCTTACGATTGTAATCGTGAGGCAGGACAACACAAGCGACCATCAAATACAGTGCCACCTGCTGTCATGAGATCCAAGTGAGTGATCGTGACATTCCCAGGAGCACTCCGTTGCGAAGGTAATGATTCCACCGTCCCTCGTATCTCCTTAATTGCCACGATTGCCACGTCAGGTCCCACGGCGGAGTTCAGCTGTTGTAGTGACACTGAAGGACTGTCACTCTCAACACGATTCGAAAGGAGCTGAGAACATTGCGTGTTCTTCAAGCATGCAACTTTGTTCTGTAGCTTTTCTATTAACGAATCGCTGTGTTTGGACGAGTGGAGGATGTGCGAGCGAATGATGGGGTACTTCTCATTTACACAGGTCTTCTCTCTCGTCCAAACATCGGTGATTACCGAGTTACGTACCGTTAACCGATTTTGTTTCTCCAGTTATGTAACCCAAATAACCTAAAACTGACCGATTAGCTGGTCAAGCATAACGCACACCAGCACTCACCGATCCGCGACACAGCAACTCGTCTGGATGAAGGAGATTCATCGGTGCTTCAGCTTCAAAGCTGCCTACTGAAGCAGCACGTGCATTGAGATTTCTCTAGACGGACGACTATTGCATGTGATGATGGCGTGTTGAGCAGTGCGTTCATCTTTTCACAAGCAGAATTGAGGTGGTCGAGAGATGCCAGTGGCTCCTTTGCAGATTCATTCGCTACTCTCCGGTTCCTCCCTTGCGCTGCATGTGACACGGCTCCACGCGCACCTGAGCAGCTGGAAACAAACTGCACAGGCGCAAGCTGAAGTTTCGCAAGCAGTTTCGAGCCGGCCGTTGGGATCTCAGGGCGCGCGCTTGTGGGCCAGTGATACCATGCGACACTTGGCCCCTGACCACATGGGCACAGAAATGAGACGGAGTGCTTTCGTGACTGGCTAACGGACCGGAATCTCAAACGCGCGCGGCCTGTAGACGCTCGCTAATCTAATCTTCTGATTGGACGCTCCTGTCTATGATACCAGGCGCACGCGGACAAGCGGCGGACGAGTGAATCTTCTCGTGTGCACGATTGACTCGTGGTCTCGAACCAACGACTGACTGATTGATTGACTGTGCGAGTGATTAGATGGACGACTTGCTTGCACAGTCTCGCGCTCTCTACGTCTCCAAGTTATCCATCATTCAACAGTTCCGAGAGACCGACGTGAGCCCGATGAGCTGGAGTCAGGCCACGTCATTCCTGAATCTCCCACGTCTTGCTTTGACACATTCACACCAGCTCACACAACGAATATGCTGCTCCAGCCGCTCTCGACTGCGCCCGCCACGCGCGCCGTGGTGCACCGCCCGCTCCTGCACCGTCACTACGCCGAGCCGAGCGCCGACATCGTCGCGGTTGTGGACTCCAAGTACGCGATGACCGCGACGCTCGAGGTCTACTTCCGTCCGCCGCCCCCTCCACAGGCGATCCCCGCGGCCACGGAC
Source organism: Globisporangium alternatum (assembly GCA_023334315.1). NCBI lineage: Eukaryota > Oomycota > Peronosporomycetes > Pythiales > Pythiaceae > Globisporangium > Globisporangium alternatum. The sequence continues at coordinate 6,348 of JAASGT010001137.1, read as the reverse complement.
AGCTTCGTGTCGACCTCAAGCCTGCAGCTGCTGCGAATTGGTGGTCCATCGATGGGCGCGGACAGTACTACCGCGCACGGGTCACTTGAGCAGCGCACGGCTGATTACACAGTCAAGCGGTCGCTCGCGGACCTCAAGAAGCTGCGCGCCGACATCCAGAGCTGTGTGGGCAAGGGCGAGCACTGCGCCATGTGCAAGCAGATCGCGGCCTACATGACGCACTGCTGGGAGCGCCCGCGCATGCTCAACCGCGCGTGGAATGGCGCCATGAGCTACCAGCTCGACGTGCTCGCCAAGTTCGTCAACCTGCTGCTGCGCTACGCGAGCCAGATCGGCGCGGACGAACCTGAAGCGCCCGAGTGTCACGCCAAGTTTGGCGCGATCGTGAGCACGTTCCTGCAGCAAAGCGCCGACAAGGACGCATAGACGCTCCTCAAGCACGCCTACCTCAAGCGCTCAAGCATCAAAGAGACGAAGAGGGACACATGTGATTTTCCACGCGGTGCCCTCGAATGACCAGTTCCAGCGACTACAGGAGTCTCGAGCCGCACCGGACGATGCCAATGCTGGGATCTCGCGTGTCTGTCGTCATTTCAGCTCAGTGGCTCAAATCTCGGTCGAACCACAGCAGGCGCAGCACCGTTGACTGAGCTCCGTGAATGCCACGATGCAGTGGGATCAACAACAAGACTAAGCAAGGCTGTGCTCGTAGAAAAAGAAGGGTAGGCAGCAGTAAGTTATAGCATCAATGCAACGCTCTTCGTTAACATTATAATACTATCGTGGCTGCTGAGAATGCTCTACATCACGTCCTTCGTATCGCTGGGCTGAAGAAATCCCGTCACGAGACGAATAAATCGCGTGTGCTCGCAACACACCGGCTCAGTACCAGTAAATTCTCCGCCAGCTCAAGCAATCGCTCGAAGAGGCGCGCGAGCACGCTCACGCGCAAGTAGCCGCCTTTGCCAGTGGCCCAGTTGCGGTGGATCAGTCACGGGGTCTCCCAGCAGAGTCGCAGGTACTGCGCAATCTCTCGGCACTGCTTGCAGTGCTTGCCTCCGCGCCCTATGCTGCCTTGAAGAGCGGTTCGTAGCGTCCGAAGCTGCGGCAGCGAGCACTGAAGCTTGAGTTCTCGTGGTACTACTGACAGACGCAGAGTCGATGACGATGTTGAGCAGAAGTGGCTCGCGAGGGCGCCGCCTCCGATGGATACGGTCAGCCGCGCGCTCAGCGGATCCGAGGCGACAGCCGCCACGCGGACGCGAGTTGCTTGTTCATCTTGAGGCCTCGGAGCTGAGATCTGAGGGTTTGAACGGCGACACGGGAGGCTTGGGAGCATGTTCAAGTAGCTGCACATTTAACTTCAGTAGCCAAGTAGTTTACGAAATGCAGCATGGATACCCGTGACTATCAAGCACACCTCTTCATGATCTATCAAGCCAGTCTGATATGCTCAGTTTGCCCCCTCGCCTCAGGCTCTGCGCTTTCCAGCTAAGTTGCCGAAGTGAATCTATAACTCAATCAACGCATGTAATTTATTATCCGCATCAAGCTGCGAGGACCACCCATTTCTCTCTCTCACGCCGTTGGCAGCTCCTGATCCAAAAGGAAGGCGTGCAACAGCAGCGGGACCGCGGCCTGGCCCGAGCACCGGCGCTCGCCCGTCAAAGCGTTGTTGATCTTCATGATCTCGAGCATAAAGTTGAGGAATTTCGTCAGGCGTTGGGCGACCTTCGTGTCGCCGATGAGCAGCTTCGTGACGAAGTTCGGCGTCGCGTTGCTGCCGATGAGTTCGCTCACCACCTCGTCGCAGAAGACGCACATCACTGACTCGTGGGCGCCGTGGACGTGGTGGTAAATCTTATGGCGCAGCTCGACAAAGTCGTCGTAGCTCCTGGTGGTTGAGGCCGCTGGTTGTTCGTGCTGGACAAGGAGCTCCTCGGCTTGCAGCCGCTGGTTGTTGGTCGGGATGCGGTTCTTGGACGCAGATGATCGGTACGTCTCGATAGTGTAAATGTCTTTTGTGCGGTGACGTGGTGTCGTCGCTGCTGATGCGACCACCACGTGGATACGACCGATCTCCTTGAGTGCTGCAAGTGCTTGGCTGTGCGCGGAGTACCATGTGGGTCGCACGACGGACGCTTGGGGAAGTGTGAGCAGCTGATCAGTGCTCGTGAACGACGTTGTTGGCGGTGGCATCGTTGAGACTTCTGGCTGTCGATTCAGACCTTGATGGCACGTTGGCAAGTGAGAGAGCTGGTCGAGTGATGACCGTTCAAGAGTGAAGCAGAGACGAGTGAATCTGCGTGTGGTGGTGAATAGAAGAATGAGTTCTGGACTGGACTCCTCTTTGCTTGGGAATGACCTGTCTACCTGAGAAGGAGGCTGCAGTCCAGTGCGCTAGGCATACACAGCCCAGCATAGTTGTGGCGTGCTCGCGGTAAATAGGATAGGAAGCGGTGAGCTCGTCCAAACATTTTGAACACGCTACCATCACCGGCTCAGATAATTGCTTACCTCGTAAGGTTCAAGCAGCAAATCTTTGCAGTCTATTTCATAGGTTTAATGTGGAGATTATTCGGTCGAAACGATGCGAATTGACCGCGTCGCGGCAGTGGAATATGCGTCTCGATAGACTGAATGTGTTGACCACGAGTGAAGATCGGCTGCCGATCAACACGGCGATTGGACGAGTGTGTGACCAGTCGCTTGCCGGGCTGTCGTCGTGAAAGCGACCAATGGTTGGACGCCACCTCCTCGTCGACGTGTTTTGGACGTGAGTCCAGGTATCACAAGCCCCAATCAGTCAGGTCGTCGCACTATGCCTTGGTGTCGTACGCTCACGGCCCAGTCACACGATTGAGGTGCTCTGGTGTGTGATGCAGTCATTATTGACACAGTTCGAGTGCCTGCTGCTGGTAGTCCAGTCAATCCCACGCGTCACAAAACACAAATGCCAAGACAGCCTGCTTTACGAGACGTTAGACTGCGTGTTCAGCAGCATCCGGATCTCCTTTGTTGAGGTCATATCCCTCTGTGTCGTCACTCGACCAAGGCTCGGCACAGAATAACACATTTACTTATTTCCATTACGCCGCGAGGGCCAACCATGTCTCAACAGCTCTCATGCGTCTGCAGCCGTCGCCGCCAGCTCCTGATCCATAATAAAGTCGTGCAGCAGCACCGGGGCCATGGTCACCCCCAAGCACGCGCTCTCGCTCTTCAAAGCGCCGCAGCTTTTCGTCGCCTCGAGCATAAAGTTGAGGAACTTCGTCAGGCGCTGGGCGACCTTCGTGTCGCCGATGAACAGCTTCGTGACGAAGTTCGGCGTCGCGTTGCTGCCGATGAGTTCGCTCACCACCTCGTCGCAGAAGACGCACATCACTGACTCGTGGGCGTTGTGGATATGGCGATAGATGTTGCGATGCAGCTCGACAAAGTCGTCGTAGCTCCTGGTGGTTGAGACCGCTGGCTGTTGGATGGAAAGCGGTTCGCCTTGCAGATGCTGGATGTTGGTCGGGATGCGGTTCTTGGACGCCGGCGCTCGATACGTCTCGACCGTGTACGCTCTCCGCTTGCGGCTTCCTGCCGCTGTCACTTGGACATGATCAACCTCCTTGAGCGCCACGAGCGCTTGACTGTGCGCCGAGAACCACGTGGGCCGCACGACGGACGCCCGGGTCAGCGAGTGCAGGTGCTGCTCGGTGTCAGACTGGACTGGCGGCAGCGGCATCATGGAAGTCAATGCGTGGTTCTGATCTCTTGTCTTGTCGCTTGGTGGCAACTTAATAAATGAGAAAATCTGACTGTGCTGAGAGCAAGACCGTGCTAGCGAAGGTGAACCCAATGGGGAGGAGCTGATAGAAAATTTTGAGCCGAGGGCAGCTCCTCACTTCTTCAGATCTTGCAGTCAACGGCAAGTCCTCGTTACCATAGAGAAGATGGCGCTCTCTCCATAAACAGAAAGATTCTTCACGACAGCTTCTCGTGAGTTTTATTAGTAACAAAAGCGTTGAAGGGTGTGCGAGGGGCGCGCTCGTCCAAACATTGCAGGAGCGAAAGCATCATCACAGGCAGATTTGTTGGAAGAGGACGCGAGTGAAGGTCGTAGTTCAATCAACATGGAGATTGGATGAGCACCTGACCGGTCGCTTGCCAGGACGTTCATGTCATGAAGTGACTGGCTGAAGCTACTACTTCTCGTCCACATCTGTGTATAAATGCGATACGAGGACTCTTGTCGAGAGAGCAGAGCGTCAGCAAACACGCCTAAAGCTATGGCCATTGCCATTCGGTTGAGCGACAGGTTCCAAGGCTGAGTGACATCATGAGTGAAGGTCGCGTGTCAAAAACGAGATCGGATGAGTCCCAACAGAGTTGGATCGGTGATCTCCTCACTGATTTGGCCTTCAAAATGTAACGTAATATACCTCAACTTCTAAACTGAACTGAATCTCCTCACTGATGGTATGTGCTGGTAAAGCTTTCTAGACTCCTGTCAGTTGTTCCCAGCTCGAATTGCAAGCGTGCTATGGCTTGTCCTACTCGACGCCACAGACGCTGGCCAGACTGAAACACAAGCGGACTAGATAGCACAACCCGTTCGTGGTATTCTCATATCCGTAACGATACTCAAGTCTTGCTCACTACTCTTTGACGAGGAACTCGTGCAGCATCTGCGGCACGCTCTCCTGTGCCGAGCATGGACTGCATCGTGTCGATGAAAACTTCGTCCTCGTCAACGCGAGCAACTCGTTCATGAACGTCGTGAAGATGTCAATGAGCTCGTCCTCTGTCATCGCGAGCATCGCCAGCGGACTCGAACGCACTCCACCCCACGTCGTGACACTGCTTATCTCGCTGCAAAACGCGCAAGGGATCGAACGATGCGCGACGTGGACACAGTGCTGCAGCTGCAGTTGCAGTCCCAAAAAGTCGGCGTAACTCCGCTCGATTTGCGCGTCAGGTTTGGAAGGAGATAACGTGCTCGGCAGCAGTGCTTGACCTTGGTGGTCACCACTTATTGGGATCCGGCTGTTGCTAGTGCTTGACCACGTGCTATGATAGATTGTGATCGTGTAGCCTTCAGTTTTGGAGGAATCAACGCGGACAGAGGCGATCTGCTTGAGCGATGCAGCCGTCTCCTGGACCTCGGGGCATCGACGAGACGAAGGTTCAACGTTCACTGGCTTGAGCTCTTGCAATACGGGCATCTTGAAGATAGCTGGTGGTGGTAGTTCTGTGTTGGCGACCTTGATACTGAGATCAGCGCTCGATGAATGAATTTCGGAAGTGAAGGCTTCTTCATGACCAGCCATTGTGGTTTGAAGCACTGAGATCGCGCCTCCAAGCCATACCCTACAAGAAGAAGCCTGGATCTGACAACTCACATATCGGTCGTTGAGCGTTGTTGTGCTTTTTTCCAACTCGTACCCATCGAGAAGCTCAAGATCGTCAGCAGCTGTTGTTTGGATGAGCGTCAAGAGGACGAAGCAGAAGTGAAGTGTACCACCCTGATGCTGACATCCATCACAAATTCAACGTGTCTGAACCGAGCAACGAGTGATGGTTAGGTTACGCAATCACCAGTGTGATCACCATTCTTCTTCCTCAATGACACACACTCTTCCTCATCGTCGACTGCAGATTGGATGAGGTCGCACACTCTATCGCCGGCAATCGCAATCGCGTTGACCACCTGTTTCCACGTCTCCCTTCTGCTTTGAAGGTGATTTACTCCTGTGGTTGTGTTCCGAGCTAATCAATCGCTTGATTCCACGGAGCCCATGCGCCAGCGTAGCCATCGTCTACTGTACGGTGCTCTCAACATGTCATTGGGAAGGGAGCGTTCAGAGTATGTGCTAGTCGCTCGATGAAAGAGCTTGAAACATCTGAAGTGAATGTGCACATGGCCAGTCGAAAACGTGTAGTGAAGCTTACGGAAATCTACGGCTTGAACGAGGCACACCAGAAATGACTCGACGCAACTGCACAGTTCAATAGCCTGAGCCAACCAAATAGAGCCGACCACAGAGCAGAACGAACGCGCCCAGAGACTACGACTAGGCGCGAGTTCCCCTCTCTCACCCAAGACGGAGCAGATAGAATTCGAAAGCGCTCACTTTCCAACTTGCCGAACGTCTCACAGGCGATCAGTCCTAGCGCGCACACACACCAAGAGTTCTTCCAACCATGCTCCACGGATCGCCACTCACTGCCACTACCGTCTCCGTCGTGCGCTCCGGCGCCAACCCGCAAGCTGTGCTCCACGCTCTGGAGATTGACAACAGCACCGGAAGTAACACCGTCCACGTCGTCGGCCGTCGTGACAACAACGACCCCGTGGCG